>JBAMIB010156861.1:0-13268 GCA_037177415.1 Kaempferia rotunda
AGAGGGAGGGAGAGGCCACGTGTGGGTTTGTATAAGTTTTGTTTTTTTTTTTAATTTTTTTTCAAATACTTAACAGTGCATGTCCGAATAAAGGTATTCTTTCATATAACCAGGCCTGAATACACAAAGATATTATTACAATAATATGAAATATATCACAATCTCATTTTAAAAATTAAAAACTCACCATCAGACTAACAGTATAACTATCTACTTACTTTTTACTTCCTTCTAGCCTATTATGTAAAATAAGTTGATGGCACACAAATTTGTATGTCGCATCTCCCTATGAGTAATCAAAGAACGTCATTACGTTATCAATGTATGACATTATAAATTGAGGAGTGAGATAGTTACTAACAAGAAAAATAATATAGTTAAATAGAAGACAAATAAACAGTCTCATAAAATCATCTACTTCAGAATCCTTTTCTAATCCAGTTAATATAAGCATTTTATCATGAATTGTAGTCCTATTTACGTTGCTGACTTTTCTTCCAAATAACCGAGCTACAAATTTGGACTCGATGCTGCCATACAAATCAATAGGTTGGCCCACATGGGACAAACCAAGGATGTTGCAAAACTCGATCAATGTGAATGGAACTACAGTGTTGTCACTAAACAAGAAAGAATGCGAAGACTGTTAGAATCTATTTAATATTAAATCTATTCTGGTATTATTAATTAGCATCTCAGGAATCTCAAGTCATGAAGCAAGTGGAGTGCTTTTGATCTCCTCTTTTTGCTTATTACCCAAATTGGGTAACATTTCATCCAATACAGCTTTAAAATATGTCGGTGAACAACGTGAACATGATTGTCTCTTACTATTGCTATTCTTTACAGATTTCCCCTTGATCTTTAATTTTTAAGCTCTGGTTTTATTTCCCATTTCCGTATAAAAATAAATTACATAACAATTCATACAATAAACTACAATCCATAGAAAAAATATATGCATCAAAGTACTTAAATTGATTATATTATTAAGTTTATAGATAATCACTATACAACAATCACATATCTCATTCAATCATTCAATTGAAGAAGATAAAACATAAACACATTTATAAACTAGGTTGCAATTAGAATTCCAGAACCCATATGTATTCAAACTAATAAAATCAATCATACTTAAACAATAAGAACAATTTATAAGTCATACCCTACCGTAGAATATAATTCATGGAAAATATGAGCATTAAAGGGTTTAAATTGAGTATATTATTCAGTTTATTGATAATTAATACCCAAAACTAACATATATCTTTCAATTCTTCAATTGAAGAAGATAAAACACAAACACAATCATAAAATTATAACTCGAACATCAAAACTAATTTTGTTCTAGCTAGCAAATAGGACAACATCAAAAATTTGAACAATTTATCCATTCATACCCTAAAAGTACGAACCCTAAATTTTTTGTATCAAAGGGCTTAAATTGAGTATATTATTCAATTTATTGATAATTAATACCTAAAAATAACATATATCTTTCAATTCTTCAATTAAAAAAAAAATAAAACACAAACACAATCATAAAATTGCCATTCGAATATCAAAACTAATTTTGTTCTAGCTAGCAGATAAGAATAATTTGTCCATTCATACACTAAAGTACAACCCTATAAATTTGGCATCAAAGTGCTTAAATTGAATACATTACTCAATTTAAGCATAATTACTATAAAATTTGTATATATCTCACATTCATTGAATTAAAGAAGATGCTCATGTCTTGACCATTTGTACTAATGGCTAGTAGTCACCCGCGATTTACCTCCTCCGTGTTGGCCTGGGGACGGGTTGGCGGGGGCACTGAGGGCCAGCCAATCGTCTTTTGCCACTTGAATTAAAGAAGATGCATTACAAACTCATTCCTAAAATTGCAATGCGAATACCTAAACCTTCCATTTATTGTTTGACTTCTGATTAGGGATTTAAAGATAATTTCCTGTTTATTGAACCTCAATTTCACAAAATCGAAAACACCCATGAACTAAAGCTTCAACTGTTCACAGAGGAATAACAAATTAGTCAAAATCTAGGGCACCCAAATTTTACTTACATATACTTTAGTCTAGTTCTGCTGCCTCTATGATATTTGCCTTCAATATCGATGGATATTGTTTAGGGATGAAGCAGGGGAGTGCATCGCCGATGGTTAGAAGTTGCGGAGGTGGAGTGCGTCGCCGAGGTTTAGATTCAGGAAGTCGGGGATTGATGCGTCGAACGTTGGAGAGAAATGAGTAATTTTATGTTTAAACCCAAACGAGGGTAATATGACATTTTCACCCGGGTTAGTGATGCGTCGGACGTTGGAGAGAAATGAGCAGTTTTACATTTTAAATCCAAACGAGGATAATATGATATTTTCACCGAGATTAGGAAGTTGAAACAAATATATTCGTTGCGTCAGGTATTAGAAACAAATTTGTACTAACACAGGAACTGAATTTAAAGTTTAACTTCTTATCAGAAATTTAAAGGTAATTTACCGATTTAGTAATTTATATAAAAAAATGACCATTTGGTTGTTCATTAAATGTGAGGCACCATTTTAATTTTTGCCCCAAATTATTTGAATTATTTTTGTGAACAGAGTTTATTGATGGTCAAAGTGTTTATGACAGTGATGCAAGAGCAAAGCATCGGGTTAAGCAGAGGTAATAATATGAATTACGGCAAGCTCAGAACCACAGGAAAGTGGAAACCATACACGCGAGGATATCAAAGATAGTAAAATCCCTATGAAACATGTGAAAGAATCAACAACCCGTACCTGAAATAAATAAAATGCAGAAACTCCACCGTCTACAATTTTTTTGAATTTAATACTATGTAAATGAGATTCAAAACAATTTTTATGTACTTCAATAAGAAATAATCTAGCTCATGATGGAGATTTATAGAAGTAACTAAATAAGTCGTCTCACATTCATCAAGTGTAACGATACAAACAGCTGATCATGAAAATCAATTTGTCTCACACGACGATCGATAACAAATTTACAATGGATCTGATCGATACTGCAATGAAGTATAAGAAATGGTATGAAAAAAATTCAGTGCACGACCAATTCATTTTCTAAATGTACATCAATCAATCAATCAATCACTTCTTCCTCAACATTTAGCTAGCTAGCTCGTGGATTGGTGTCGAGGAGAGTTTCAAGCGACCTCAATTTTCTGTTTCTGACTCTCCCAGATTCCTTGAGCAACTCAGCTAGCCTCCTTTTCTCATCGTCTACCTCGGGGTTGGCGGTTCCAAGCTTTTCTTCTCGGAGTCCGACGACATATTCCAAGATATCAATGGCTTCGTCCGACCTGAAAGATTACTGTACGATCAGCATTTTTACAATTAATTAACAGGAATAATTAATCAGACAGAGATTTATGACGGTATAGACCTTCCCATTGCATCGTAAGTTCCTGCAAGATTGCTGTACACTCCGAGTGTGTCTGGATGATACGGCCCGCATTCTTGCTCCAGAATGGTTTTGGCTTCCTCGAATAATTCAGCTGCCTCATTAATGGCGTACCTCTGCACGCAAGCTAAACCCATCTGGTTCAAGGCAATTCCAAAGAAAGCTGATTTCTTTTCCCCACAAGCTCGAAGCTTATCGATCGCACTCTTGAATGACAAATAAGACTCGCCGTAATTTCCTCGTATGTAGTAAAGCACACCCATCTGTGCCTCGATCCCTGCAATGGCGCTTTGCTGTCCCGCAGAATTATTATACATCTTCAAGGCCTTCTGGAGCAACTTGAGTGCCTGCTCGTGCTCGTTCATAGATTCGTATATTGCAGAGACATCAGTCAGGCCTGTGGCGATCTCCTCTGCAGAAGTCCCCGGAACAGGTTTGCTATAAATTCGGAGAGCATTTTCACAATACGACTTGGATTCCTTGAACCTCCCTGTTTTGTTGTACAAATCGGCTAGTCGTACAGAGACCGATGCGACAGTCGGATGGTTAGCTCCTTTGGTGGTCTTGTAAAGATTGAGGGCTTTCTGGTACGCAAACACAGCCTCATCGTATCGCCCCAGTGAAAGATAGATATCTCCGATGCTGCAGTCGACTGAAGCAACCTCAGTGTCCTGGCCGTTGGCCACCATCGCCGTGCTCACTGAAACTAAATGCTGGAGAGCTACCTCACGGTGGCCCTTGGTGTCGCAGATGAGACCCATCAGTCTCCTATCAGCTGTTTCTTCTAAAGACGACGGCACGCCTTTCTCCCTATGAATGTCGAGAGCCATCTGGCACAATCTCTCTGCCTCATCGAACTGCAAAGCTTGAACGTGAGCTTCGGCTAAGTATCGGCAAGTTTCACCGACCCGAGGATCCATGTCTCCCAGTGTCTGTTTCTGAATTTCAAGTCCGGTAGAGTAGCATTGGAGCGAACTGTCTAGCTGACCCAGCATGGCATAGACATCACCCAACTGCATGTGACCAGAGAATTTAGCAAGGGCATGGTCTTGGCCTTGTTCGAGCACTGGAATTTCGATAGATTTTTGAAGAAGAGGGACGGCCTCCGAAAACTTTCCTAATTTGCAATAGATTGCTGCTGTCACATGCAAACTCATTGCCAAATCCAAGCTCGGATTCTGGCCGGAAACTTTCTCAAATGACTTAGCTGCTCGAAGTGCATACTTGAGGGCTCTTCGCGGGTTGTCGGAAGCAATCAGATCTCTGGCATGCTTCAGATAGAAAGGGCCTAAATCAGGGTTTTCTACTGAACCTGATCCAGATGAATCCAATGTCGTCGTCCCATTCTTCTTCTTCGAGCTGGTGGTTTTTGTGGATGTGTTGGATTCTGACTGAGACTGCAAGTGCAAAGGCCTTTTCGACTTTTTAGATGATCCAGAAGCTGATGCAATTGGGGAATGAACTTTAGCGATGCCGTCTTGCTTCTTATCTATAGCAGTACCATTTTCTGCTTCCGTCGACACATTGGTGCCTTCCTCCTCTTCTATTGCTCTAATGGCGTCCATCTCTGCGCCGACTAGATGCCGCAGCTCTGAGTCAATTCTCGATTCCTCACCATCAGAACCGAAGCTGCGACGAGACTCTGACCCGTCGCTGGAGCTTTCCAAGTCCCGTACGTTGTCGAACAACTGCTCGATTGTCGGCTCGTTGTAAGTCTCAGCTGGGAGATCATTCTCTGCAGTGCCTCGAGCCTCCCTCTCACTCGGAGGAGCTCTCAGGTTATTGGGAGAGGATGAGTTTTCTTTGGTATTAGAACAAGTAGTGACTCCATCCATCGGAATTCCTGGCATCGCCGGACGGGAAGGGATTGGCTGAACCACCGGAAGAAATGCAGTCGTCTATATTTCCAAGCACATAAAAATGAAAAATTAATCGTGATTTTTTATCCGAGAAGAAAATTCTTCAGCCTGTACAGAAATTAAGGAGATCTTAATTTATGGAACAACTGCTCGCGCGGCTAAGAATATATTGCAATAACTATAGAAAAACCAGAAGTAACAAAAAGGAAATTAAGGTCAAAATCTTCGATTTCAACAACATAATTGAAGAAGAAGAAGAAGAAGAAGAAGAAGAAGAAAAATCCACAACACATCTGCCAATCACCGGCGGCCAAGTTAGCTTCAGATCCCGCAGTATTACTATTAACTTCCACGAAGCTCCTCAAATCCAACAAAAGAAACAGAAAGGGGTGAAGAAATCCACAAATCCCGAAAGAAAAATTAATACTTAAGTTTGCAATCAAAAATATATATATATATATACAAAAAAGACAACAATAAGACGAGAAATGCTATGCAAAGGATCACGCGCGTACAGTTGATTCTCTTACACTAGACTTCCGCCATCAGAAGCAAAGGATCACGTACAGTGGATGAACTTGGAGCTGGAGAAATATCATCTACCATTTCCCTTCGATTCTCGAACGGAGAAGGGTGGAAATCAATGAAATTAAGAATACAAAGGACAAATTGACGGAATTGAGCCTGGAGAAACACAGAAGATGATTCTACAGAAGAAATTAAACCCGGTGGTTGACGACGAAGTGATAGATACGCTTATTAAACAAAGAAGATGGTGATCGGTCAGCTTCAAATACGTTGGGCAATCAAGTCACATTAGGTATCGATTTCTCCGATTAGACCTTTCGGATTTCGCATGCATCATCCATCAAATTTAATACATTATCATCTGTCTCGCAATTATCTACTGTTCTTGATTATACACTTTATATATTAAACACTTGAAATTCTATATATCAAGTCGCGATTAGTGCATAGCCAGTGCAATTGCTCGAACCACGTCTGACTTTAAAAAAAAAACATAGTTTTTACCGAGTGATCGAACAACTTGGAGCCCAGCTGTGCGACAGACTGGCCTTCAGAGGGCAGCACATGGAAAGAGAGTACCTTGAACCCGATTGAAGGCGTGGGAAGAAGGCCTGCGTGCATTTCGTACGATGAAATAGAGTAAAGTAAATATAATTCAATGGAAATAGTTTACGTTGAGTTTAACCCGTTTTGTGTGTTTGGTTTTGAACATCAATGCATGTCACATGATCGTTGTTTGGTGCGCATTAATGTGGCGGTGATGAGTAACGAGGAAGGGTTAATGTTATATTAAATGGTGTAGAAATGGGAGAGTTTGCCGGTTTGTTTGTTGTTAATCACTTTGTTACATAAGTTAATTGCCTCGGATGCTTCCACAGAGATGTAAAGTGTATACAATAAGTGATTAAACAAGTAAAGTTAATTTGTTGAGACTTGTTTAATTTGAAAATAGTGGACCTTGTGAAAAGGACGACACTTTTTTTTTTTTTTTATGAATTATTGGGTGCTCGTGGAGTAGGTGCCATTAGCTGGCAACGATTTCGGTGGTGTTTTTAGAAATGATTTATAACTGTTGTTATTATTATTATTATTATTATTAATGAGAAGAGAATTACATAAGTTTTGTATGCTGGTTGAATCCTTGATTCGGTTTGGTCTTCAACAGCAATTTGTTCCTGTGTATAATTTTTTGTCATTTTATTCTCTTTTAATGACTGACTGATAAAATAGACTCGTGAAAGGATAAATGTCTAGCTTTATCAAAGTCAAAAAGAAGAAAGAGCGTCGGGTGTTGCCCTTGATGTCGTTGATGAGGAGAGGAATCTATCATTAAAGCGTGAGGTGGGTGGGACTGCGCTTGCAATGGCCCCGCCATGAGTATTTCCTATTGAATGTCTCATGAAGATGATAAGCTCAAAAGCATGGTTGTGTGAGGATGACATGCATGGTCTTATGCAAAGGCCGTGAATCCGCTGATATCGTCGTATCATGTGTTCTTGCATTGATTCTTTTTTCAGGGTATTTTTCATCCTTAATTCCTTGCTGTTGGTAATGGTCTCACAACTTCGACTAGTTAAATAAAAAAAGCCGAGTTGAGCGACCACCACCCAGAATCCAATTAAACATAGCTATGATGATGATGATTGATTGATTAAAGAGATCATTTTAATTTAATTTTTTTTTAAGGTTATTATGACTGAAGAGTGGAAGTTTGTTCGAAGAGAATAAGGCACACAAAGTGATTGCTTCATATTAAGTGATGCAGATTAATGCACCACCATGAGAGAAAAGCATTAGCTGGATTTCCAATGAAGTATACCATATAAATAATTAAAATAATTTGTTTTAATATAATACAAAACATAGGGCATTAACTCCCAGTTCAATCTTTTCAATCCCCACTTCTGCGTAGATGATGACACTGAAACATTAAATTTGGATTAATACCATTTCAGACTTCACTAACCTGCTGTCGGCTTGAATCTATCAGTTGTCCATCTCGCCTTCCAATAAAATGTTTAAGAAATTTAAGATGTATATAAAGTTAATAGAAGCAGCTTAATTGCGAAAAGATCAACACAGCAAAAGTTTTAACATTCATAAAACCTATGCAGCTTAGAGGTTGCACCGATTGTGCCCTATAAGTTCTTGTTCAAAATTTCTGCAGCAGCACCATATAACTTTAGTGGTAGGAAAGGAGCTCCAAGAGAAATTAAGTTGAGGAAAAGCCAAAAAGCCTTCTGTTCAGATCTTGAACAGAAGGAACTTCAGAATAAAATGAGCTGATATGAAGAAGCATGCCTTGTGTTGTCCAAGAACTTCTGATTTTGCTCTTCAAACTTTTATTGATAAAAAAACCAGTTGAGTAGGATACTGTTCTGAAGCAAATAATCTGCAAGCACTAATCAGGGAGTTTCAGCCTCTCAAACAGAACGAGGAAGCTCTGCTCAGGTACAACATATAAAAATCCAAGCTCTGTGCCTTTGACGTATGGTCCCAGACCCTGTACACATAGGTGGACATGGTTCAAAAGTGAAATCAACTAATTATTTAACAAGAAATATTTTTCAAGAAACATTCTTACATTCAGAAACATAATGGGACCTTACCCAGTAAATAACTTTTGTATTAAAAAAGCTTTTGCATTAATACAATTGAGGCTACAAGGTTTCATAAAAGAGAATGGCAAAGAAGATGATCAAAGGAATTAGAGGTAATAAATCATCAAGTATTTTGTTTTAACAATGATACGTATACAATGCATACGCGTATTTATTCCAGTTGCTAAGCAAGCTGTTATCCATTACTGAATTTAGACTTTAAACAAGCATTTGCATGCCCATCACCATCTTCTGTGTTCACTGAGGAAGTGCATCGACAGTTATAACCAATTATCCTGTTTTTGCACCCACCAAAGCCGAAGTGGATGTGATCACGCCCCTAAATCCTCTTTAGTACACCTATGACCTACCCCATTAAAGAGAACCATATTTCTCTTTGCCTTAAGTGTTAACATTAATTCCAAATCAAGAACTCGACTAATAATGCAGTGGCAGAAAACCCAGGAAGTCATTCTCTCTGGATTAATTTAAAAGCTGAAATCCCGTGGAAATGTTTGGTTTCTGAGGTCAGATTTCCTCGTTGAATAACAATCATCAAAGAGTTAAATTGTCAGACATGAAAAATTCTCAGACATTTAACACATGTTTGGTTCAACATAGAAAAAAGCACACGTCTACTAAATACTTTATAATATATTTACAAACAAACATAATATTCCTTGGGTAGAGATTTTTGTACCAACAAATTATTCCTTATATGATTCTCTTACTTTTGATATGAAACATATAATAACATAATATTTAGAAATGACATATGGTGATACATCAATGGATTTTTCTTATGGTGGTTCACATATTATTCAAAACAGGGTTTCAAGTGTCAATTGGTATCGGTTAGCACGACCAAAAGATATTGTCCCGATCACTAGCAAATAATTATACTACATCAGCATGGGTGAATGTTATTGTGTCACGTCGTAAATTATGAAATTAATCTCACTAAAATACTTCAAGAGTCAATTCTTCTACAAGAGTCATTTTAGTATTAGTTAGGTATACCAATTAGTTGAAATGTTATATTTGTAAAACTTATTGCTTTAATATTTTAATTTTGTTGAATGTTTAATAGTTAGCAATTTATATTCAGAGGTAAACAAGTTAAGTGGAAGGGCATTATACGATCAAAATTCATTTCAGTTAATTTAGACATGCTTTTAGTGAGATACAAAAACTGTACTATTTTGAATCTCAGGTATGGAATAATACTTTAAAGATTCAAAGCCATGCTCTAACTTTCAGTAAATGTTAAATTGCAGCAATGACAAAATATAGAAGTACACATCCAAACCCAAGAACCTTGATTTGGCAATAAATATACCAAGCAACCTTTAAATATACCTAATTTGGCAATAAACCCAATTGATCTATTTATTTATCCACCCAAAATACAGGTTACCTTACCACAAGTAGTTACTTTGAAACAATCAGCTAAATGTAGGTTACCTTGCCATTAAACAGCAACAGTTCTCCACTAACCCATTGTGGATTCTTAAACCCAGCTTCAGCTATCCTACCTTCACCTTTGTAACTTGCAACCTACATACAGAAGAAGGCTTCCAAAATTGATATTTAACCATTTAATGTCTTTAGAAAACATGGAATTTTGAGTTGGGCAATATTACATCTAAGCTTTTGAATGCATGATAAGGAATTGAAAATAAGAATTTACCACACCAAGCTCATCTGGAAACATTCCGCGGTTGGTTAGGCGATTTCCCTTACCAATTTTAGCGCGAAAAGTCACCTGCTGAATAACCAAGTTAGAAAATTGTCTAGAATTCACCAGTTCCCCTGGCAAAGCAAAGAAATGGCATACAAACAACATGCCTCTCCAGCTGGAACATTCAGATCTCCAGTCAATTTTACTGCTTCAACATACTCAAAGAAGCCCATTTCAGACCCAGCCTCATCAGTGTCATTCCAGTTACCATATTTGTGCTGTAGGTGTACCACTTCAACACCATAAGGGCCAAAAGCACCAACATATAGACCTGGATGGAACAGAATGCTGGACATGACATCACCAGGAAAGATTACTGACATAAAAAACTTGAACAACAAACATACCATCAAATGGATCCAAGCTCTTATTGTCAGTAACAATCCGGCTGAAAACAGTAGTTTCAGATAATCTATTCCTTCTCTGAGCCTGGCTGATTGCAAGCTTCATAACCTCACGGACTTCTTCAGAAACCTAAAACATGGTAAAGCATAACAACCATATGCTTATCTAAAAAAACACAACATATACAAAATGCTTAAGCATGCATCATGATATTTAAAGGAAGGATTGAGTTGGAAAGTAAAATTTAATATGGGGAAAAGGCTAGCTAAATACACAATTCAACATTTGAACCTAGGAATGTGTGTAGATATGAGAATCTCCATGGAACATCAACCTGTTCCTATAGAGGAAGCTACTTGAAACAAATACTCAACTAGTCATGTGTAGTAGTAGCAGTTGTTTAAGATTATTAAAGCTTTGATGTGCTCTTACACGTGTATACTAACATATGCATACATCTGCAATTTGAAACTGGGAAATTATATAACTTGATTATGGAAATTATTTTCATATATGTCAGAATGGATCACTAGCAAATATGAAATCTTTTTTCTTTGGGAGAAAACTCATATAGAACCTTCGAAATAGCTTTATCTGAACTGAAGAATGCATTTGCCACATCAGGCGGCATAAGGTCTGAGGCAGATTGGGCAGCCATTGCTGCAACCCTAATTTTTGCAGGTTTTCTTTCCACAATATTTGAACCAACACTTTGTCCAGGAAGATATAATGTGAATGAGTCCTTAACTACATATTCCATTTTTGCTGGTACTCGTCTGTACAACTTTGTCACAGGATCGTCTTTATTATGAACAACTCCACCAACAAAAAGCTTTACAGCCATATTTTTACTTCCTTCTGCAAATTCAGGATCCTCACCGTCTGAGACTCCCTTATTATCTTCTAACTTACTGCTGTCATCAGAAGAAGCATCCTTCTCATTGTCTTCCTGCAGCAACTGATCTGGTGATTCCACATCCATCTTCATTTCCTGAGGGGTAGAGGTGTTCCTTAATTTAATATTTAAACCAGGAATTCTCTCTTTGAAAAAGCTAATAATGCTCTTCAACCCTTCATCAGGATCCTTGTTGTTCTGTTCGTTGCTCAACTTAGCTCCATCTCCTTTGTTTTCTTCTTCTACATATTGGCTACTTTTGTCTGGAGCCTCAGTAGTTGGGCTAGTGTTGTCGCTGTTAGATGATTTCGAGGAGACACTTGTGGAGGAACCGTCTCCACTTCTCGATGCTGATGAATGGGACAACGTTGAAGTTTCTTTTACTGGCTGCAAGGCTACTACCTGTCTAATATCCAGTGTCAGATGTGATTGTATAATTATTGCAGATGGAAAAAAGCATTATATCATTGAGGGGATACCTGTGTTGTGTATTTTCCAGCATCATCTTTGACAAGAAAGACTTCAAATAAAGGGGTTCCTGTTGATCCACTTACCAGTTGCCTGAAAGAGAAAGGTAGAAGCTATAATTGTCAATCAAAGGCCAAGTGAGAATTCAAAAATCTTACCTTGGATTGTAACTTTTGGCTACATATCTTCCAACTGCAGGAGTTATCCTGACTATTCTGCCAAAAGGATCATCAGAATCCTTAGAACAGCCAAACCACCAACCAATCTGAAGAGAAAAATAAAACTAAGAATAACCTCTCTAAACTTGCTCAACACCAATTCCATTACATTGGAACTTAAGATAAGACGGTAGTGCACAATGGTAGATTACTTTGTGTTGAAGTTAAGGTTGGTAAGGTTAATTCAAAGTCTATAAGAGCAATAATCTTGACCTAAATTATTTTCTTTGGTTTCAGTGACAAACATATTGCAGAGAATAGTATGAGCAACAACTTTTCAATTTTGTGTGAAAGCTTGCTAACACAGAATACAATGCAGAATTGCATTTCTGTAAAATAAATGAAAACATATGTGACAAATTTGATAAACAATTCCAATGTCCAAGAAGTATGCTAGTGTACAACGAGTTGTTATTTTCTGGACATATTTCTGTCAAGGATGGAAAATATTTAAAGGGAACAACAGAAATCAAACATTTCCTAAGGGTTACCAGGCAAATGGTACCAAAGCAATGCTTAATTACCTCTTTTATTTAAGCCCAGTAGAAGCAATATTAATACAGCGAGGGGAAATTATGCCACATGAACCCTACATGATTAACTTGGATATCCAATTACACCCAGTATTCAGTTCCCATAATCAAGAATCAGTTAATGAAATTCCCATGGAAGAAAGACAAAGTTTGAATTTCATACCTTTTACTAGTCTAGCCAATGATCTAATTGACCACTCAATAAGGACAATTAGACCACATAAGGAAAAGAATTTCACCCATCACTTGAAATACTGCAACCCCACAGTCAAGATCCACAATGCAGCACACCTGGCACATCACAAGTAATTATGATAATCTAATGTGTCATTCTATGACTTTCCTATTTCTAAAGTTCTACCACCCTTAGCAAGTCTTATCCCACTAGGTGAAGTCGGTTATATGGATCTTTTTACGTCATTGAGTTCTATCTCCTATTATATCATCATTTATACTTAAATAAGTTTTATATTATTTTATTATTGCTAACCAAGTCTTTTTTGGTCTTTCTCTTCCTCGTGTTTGTCATAGTTTCACATCGCCTAACTGGAGCATTTATTAATCAGATAAATACATGTTCGTACCATCTTAAACGTGTCTCTCGGAGTTTTTCCTCAATTGATGCAACTTCGACTTTTTCTCTAATG
>JBAMIB010157289.1:434-13262 GCA_037177415.1 Kaempferia rotunda
ATTTGACCAAATATATTGAGGACAATAAATATTTAAACATGAATTAAAATTTTTAAATACATTCAATCGATTTACAAGGGCAAAATAAAAAATAGAGATATATGATTTCATATTTTAAAATTTATCTATATAATTTGATAATTTTAAAATTTGGAAATAAATAAGTCGTAAAAAAACCGCAGGGATTTCAGGTCCGAACTGTTTCTGTTGCTGACGTCCAACTGGAACGTCGAAAATACACAGCTACCCACCATGTGCCCAGTGCCCGCTTTTCCCAGAATCGAGGTATTCCTGTTTCGTTAAATCCAGGAAACGCTTTAGTTGGGTCTCATTTAAAGCGCTGAGGGATCCCATCTAAGGGCGGTATTGGGATTGACTGTTTCGCGGGATCAAAGGTGCTGTCTCACTATCGACAGGGGATCTGAACGCTCGGCATGTGAAGAAAGAGGACGACTAATAAGCGCGCTCTCTCTCTCTGATTCTCTCCGGTCTCTATCGTCGGAGATCTAAGAGCCAAATCAAGAGACGAGGCGGTGTCGGATGTCGGATCCACTTGTGCGGCGCGTGTCGTAGACTGGGACTTACAGGAGGATCCTTCTTCGCCGCATGCCGGCGACGAATCCTGTGGATTTGAGGTCCTCACGGAGCGGAGAGGTGGCTTATAGGCGCCGGCTCGGAGTGAATGTACGTCCCGCCTCCGCGGGGCACAGATTTATCATTAGTCGACATGGAAGCGGATGCGCCGAGGGTATACCAGGCCTGGAAGGGAAGCAACGTAAGCGTTGATTTGTTTATTGCAACTTTGTTCGGTGTCTATGTCCAGTTAAATCTAGCCACTTGCTGTTTGAAGGCAACATTAGGGGTTTCTTGTATGCTTTTTGCAGGGGAAATCAGTGTGAGATTTTAGCTTTTTTTTTTTTTTTTTTCCGACGTAAGCTCGAAACTTACTTTTTTTTTGCCTGCATATACAATTCCATCTTATTTATGTTTGCCATGCTGAATCAAATCGAAACTGTTCAAAGCGATGCAAAATGAAATTTTAGTTTTTTTTGGTGTAATTGAAGTTTGAACTTTTGTGAAATTGAAATATTTTTCATTTCGCTTGCACTCTAAAATTCCATCTTATATATGCTTGCTAGCTAGAACCAAATTCAATCTGTGTTGCGGAAGTATAGTTGTATTTGAATATTTCAATCCGTTGTTAAGTGTGTAGAATTTTTCACTAAAATCAGATTAGAGTTTGTTTTGTGTCTAATTATGATCTTTAGCCATGCCAAGACTCTGTGCAAAGAGGCAGGAGAATGATATCTATAACATTTACTCATGTTGCACTAATTCGCTAAAAATCATAACATGATGTCTTTGATGAGATTTTTTTTTCTTCCAATTTTCTACTTTCTCGTAAGGTACAATGACTCACATCGCTGGCAAGTAGAGAGTACCAAAGTGACCTATTTAGGCTTGTTTATATGAACTTGGATGTTCTGGTCCGTGTGCAGAAACTCCACACACCTCCGTTATGGTGGATTAACTATTTGCACATGTAGTTGCTGTGATACTACTGGTTTGTGTACTTTTACCTTAACAGAGCTTCTATATTTGAAACTGACATTCTTGCTTTGTTAGAGTGAATATATTACAATTAATTTTATGATGGAGATAAATTAGAGCATTTTGTGTTAGTTTGTTTGATGGTGCTCTTTTTGAAATCCATTCTAAAACATGTCCCAAGTCTTTGAAAATATTCACTACTGTAGGTTTTTTTTTGGTGAAGCTAAATATACTAAAATAGTCAGGTAGCTTAGTTGAATTGTGCGAATGTTTTTGACCTTTTAGCAACATGATTTTTTTTATGATCTTTAGATTTAGTTCTAGATTTAGTTCTAGCTGGTTTAGTGTTACTGTGCAGGCACTGAGAAATTTTGCCAAAGCTTACTAGCTAGTGGCCGCCAATTTGTTTCAATTCGGTCATCACTCCTGGATACCCATTGTGCTATTGTTACTGTAATAATGTTTGATGAGCTAATTGAGTGATTGTTTTCATTTGTTGTTGTTACTATTCATTTCATTGGGCCCAGATGTTAATGAAGTTTCTTTTCATGAATCCCTTATTAACATGTTTACATTTTTCTGCAGATATTTTTTCTTCAGGGGAGGCTTATATTTGGCCCTGATGCTAGATCAGTGTTCCTCACAATATTCCTGATTGTTGCTCCTGTTTCAATCTTCTGTGCATTTGTTGCTAGGAAACTAACAGATGATTTTTCTGATTCCCTGGGTATATCTGTAATGGTAATAGCTATTGTCTTTACTTTATATGTAAGTATTCTTATCTTTGCGTGTTTTTTTTTTTTCAAAATTTATTTGAATTATTTATTTAGATAGCCATTTTTCAGAAAACATGCATCTAGAATTCCTTCCAATGTGAAAATGATTTTCTAAGACAGTGGGTGAAGCTTTAAGGTTTTCCAGTTCTATAGTTATTGCTCTACTCTTTCTATACTATCTTAGATAAGACGGTACTGAGGGTGTTGCTTCCAATAGGCCTGGGATTGATTCCCAACGGTTGTGGACTATCCCACTGGTTGCCTCAATCCCTCCTTGCATGCACTGTTGTCGCTGGGCGAAACCCCCGTGATTTACCTCCCTTTCAAATAGTGGGGGCCACCCTGGAAGAGCCGCCGAGGTGACGGGTTCGCCTTTACTGCCAATTAGATAAGACAGTACTGTGATAATTATTTATGTTTTATAAACCATTAGGTGATAGCTTCATTTTTTATCTGGAAGTTCCTATCTAAAATATTAAGTTACTAGATTTCTGTTGTTCAAAATATTATGGCTGTTTCATTATATATATATATTAAGCTTGGCTTTTTTTAGACCTTAAGAATTTAGCATGGATGCTTCTGTTTTATATTCTTTCTTCTAGGTTTTTACGGTATTGCATAGAATAATTAACAAGTAACTTTGGAAGTTTGTTCTTATATTCATATTTCTATTATTGTTTCTCTTTTAAAATTCTGTCCATAAATTTGATGGAATATCTTGTATGTTCTTATATTCATATTTCTATTATTGTTTCTCTTTTAAAATTCTGTCCATAAATTTGATGGAATATCTTGTCCACATACGATGGCCTTTCTATTATTGTTCTCTTTTAAAATTCTATTGTTGATGACACCTTAAGTGTGTCCCTTCAAAGAATATTCCACATGCTACTAATCAGGACTTAGCCTTACAAATCACAATGTCATCATACTACCACACACGATCTAATTAGTATGGTGACAATTTTGAAAGCCAAAGGTCCTATTAATCTGTAAGGACTTTAAAAAGGAGGTAATTAGTGAATCTATTGTTTTGAAAGGTGTGGATTGACGTTTTAAATTAGAGTGAGTGCACAAGTTACTTAAAGCAGCATAGAAACAGACATTCAAAGGACCAAAGATCTCAACACCGCATATCTAAATCCAGACCCAGATTTATGGAGGATGATCAGATAAGACATATGATCACATTAGTAGGAACTGTCTACATAAGGTAGAAACTCATGATAGTGTATGGACAGTTGAGGAGGACATTGTTGTTCTTGTCATCTCATAGGTGGTAGAACGCACCTTTTGAAACTTGATATTTAAATTCAACTTGGGTAATACGTGTTTAGACCAAGAGGAAGATGTTCAAACTTTTGATATAGATGTGACCAAGACCATGTGTTTGGGAAATGATATGGAGTTGGAGGTCTAGGGCATTAGTATAGTTAGACTTAGGTTATCTTAAGGATCATGACATATGCTAGAGCAGGTGTTCATGTGTCCTGGAGATGTTTCTAGATGATATAAATCCTTCTTTTGCAACCTTCAGCGCTCAAGTGGCACGGTGAATTTTAAGAATTACATGAGCAAAACAGTGAACTCTGCTTATGTGAAGGTGAGGGTATCTAGTTGACCTCTCAGGTAGCACTGTTACCAGATCAGATGCATTCAACTTGATCAAGATAGAGTCAAGGAAATGGATCACACGTCTCTGGTATGGGTGCATGCTAGAGCTGGCTGAGAGGGGAACGAACGCTCTAGAGCTTCACCTTGGAGTGTCCAATGGAGAGTACAGCACTATCTCGCTAAGGTGGAAGTTTGTGTGTTGGTGAGATGGCCTGGTGTCATATTTTTCCACCATGTCACTGACATATCACCACCACCAATACAACAATAAAATTGATTTGTTTAACTCTTCAATAGCTTAGACAATATTGATGAAGCTAAGAGGATAAATATCTCACTAACAGAAAATAAAACTTCACTAAAACAGAAAAAAAAAACTCTCACCAAGTGAATAAAAAGAAAGATTATTAATTCAAAAACTGTCTTATTACAACAGAAAAAATTTGAAGGAAAAAAAAAATATACTGTTCTAGGTTCAAAAAAGTTTGAATGTAAATAACAAAGGTGAAAGTTGATTAGGCTGAAATTATTGAGGAAGAAATGGAAGAGGAAAAAATAGTTATGTTATATAAAGATGATCACATCTGGATTGGAGAGGATATGGATTTATTGTGATACAATACGTATATGTGTTTTTTTTGTAACTTTTAAAAAAAATATATATTTCTGTCTTCCAAAAGATAGTTGAAAATTGTTAGGATATTATTCTAACAGTATGTAATCTAGATCTTAATTTATTTTGATATCTGTAACAATGAATTTTATCAATCACATTATGGCGTTAAATAAGATTTTCATACAAATTTTAGTGAGGTATGTATTTCATTTTTGAGTTAAATATCTTTTATCATAAACCTTATGATTCAATAAAATTCATGATTTGCAAAATCACAAAAACAATTAATGACATGAAGCACAATTTAATAACCTTGATCAACACATTTATTAGTTCCAATGATTAGTAAACATAGTTGTTAGAATGGAGTATAATTATAGTAAGTTGGGCTTTATAATATTTTTGGGTGAGATTGAGAGGAAGTGTTGAGGATCCAATTGTAAATAAAATAGAGCTTCATTATACATATACAGACATTAGAGTTTAGACTTAAAATGACATGAATGATGATCTATATTAACGTAGAGAGAAGTACCATATACACACAAATAGTTTTCCCCAGCTCTAACACATTGATATTATAAAGTAACATGGTTGGATATAAATGGAATTAGATGGTTAGGGTGATTAAGAAAATTTAATGAAATTAACCAATAATTAGAAATATCTTAGTCATCTTAGTATTACTAATAATGTGACCTTACATATTCTCATGTAGCTCTGTAGCAAGAAAGTTCTCGTGTTTAACCCTAAATCCCAGGTCACTTCCCTTTATTTCTCTTGTAGGTCTATATCTCCAATGGATTTCATGAGATCAGCAACTGATTGTGCAGCCACAAGTTGACCGTTTTTAATGATAAATTAGAGAAGTTTGGTGTTGAAATAAAGGGAAAATATGTCATCTCATATATATGAAGGAAATTTGAAGAATAAGATAGCAAAAAAAAAAAAAAAGGGTATTTGATAGCCTTTTTGGCAATATCTCATGATTTCATTGCCTGAAGATTTTATTTATCTCGTTTTCTATATCCCCCTATTTGCTAAATATGAATTGCATTCCTTTTCTTTGGGCTGTGTGCTCCCATCAGTGATGTTGCATGCTTTAGGTCAGAATGTCATAGTACTCTTTAGCTATTCTATTTTGTTTTCTTCTCATGAAGATCATTTAAGAATTCACCTGAAACGTACATTCTGCATGATATTAAGCTTGCATTTCATTATCCAAAACATGATGTTGTAGAACTATCATCTTATATTTTATTATTTGACTCAAACCTATATTGTTTTTGTACCTGATACTATCCTACGTTCTTACTGGAAATTTTTGAAATGTCTATTGGATCTTCTGTCAGTTGAATGTATAACTGGGGCTTTACATTTCAGGATTTAACTCTTCTCCTTCTTACCTCTGGTAGAGATCCCGGTATAGTACCTCGTAAAACACATCCTCCGGAACCTCAAATTCTTGAGGGCACTAATGAAATTGGATGTGTCCAAACTCCACAGTTTCGGTTACCACGAGTGATGGATGTAACTGTAAATGGTAAGACCGTGAAGGTGAAATACTGTGACACTTGCATGCTCTATCGGCCTCCTCGCTGCTCTCACTGCTCAATCTGTAACAATTGTGTGGAACGCTTTGATCATCATTGCCCATGGGTTGGACAATGCATTGGATTTGTAAGTTGCAAAATCTCACATAACTTATCCAAATTTATTTTCTTTATTAGCAAGAACTTCCAAATGACCCACAAACTCTTGTATTATATGCATTCTGAGTTTTCTTGACTAGAACAATTATAGTGGAGGTGGCTTCTTGTTGTTATTGATATTTGCTATTCTTCATGCAGAGGAACTATAGATTCTTCTACATGTTCGTCTTCTCATCAACTTTGCTGTGTCTTTATGTCTTTGGATTTTCCTGGGTGTGCATAGTAAAAATCAGAAATGCCGAAAAAATAACTATTTGGAGAGCAATGATCAAGACCCCAGCTTCTATTGGCCTCATAATTTACACTTTTATATCAGTTTGGTTTGTCGGAGGCCTCTCCATCTTTCATTTATATCTTATAAGCACCAATCAGGTAAAGCTGGTTTTTTATGTTACGAATGAAAATGTTACTCTTTCCATGAGTTTCTTATATAAATTCTCTGTATCATTTTAGACTACTTATGAAAACTTCAGATACAGTTATGATCGGAGAGATAATCCATACAATAGAGGAATTGTGTTGAATTTCAAGGAAATCTTTTGCACAAGCATACCTCTCTCAAGTAACAAATTCCGTGCAAGGGTATCACGAGAGCAAGGCTACACAACACACTCTGCTGGTGGTTTCATGAGCCCGAACATAGGTAAATCTGTTAATGACATTGACATGGGCCGGAAGCCTGTAACCTGGCATGAACTAAGGGAAGTCACACGAATTGGTGGAGGAGAAGAGGGGCTAAGCAATAGAAACATGATCGATGATAGGAATGGTGAACTCGGAGAGGCTTCCCCTGATTTAAGCAGGGAAGTTCTTGTGACAGGGAGCATGGAAATGCAATCTGCACTGCACAATAGGCGGTTAAGTTGGGGAAGAGGTGGAGGCTTGGAGATGGCACCTGATATTCGAGCTGCTGCATCTGCCACGTGGGAAACCAGTAGGACAAGCAATGTCAGTGGCAGCAGCAGTACGGCTGTTGGAGACTTGTAAGGTCTAAAGATGACACTCAAGGCATGGGTGTTTCTACACAGAAGCTGTGTGCAGTAGAAAGAGCTGGTGTTTTAGCATCTTGATTTGTAAGGTATCTTATCTTTTGTGTGCTCCATTCTCTTCTCTATTCTGTGCTTCTTATGAAACATTTACTGTGTTGTAGTTATGATTTTAGTTTTTTTTAGATATTTGTCAAAGATTTGGTTGTTTGTCTCATGTATATATAATTTTAGAACATTGATCCAAGATGGTTTTCAACTGAATATACACACGGATCGTTTAGTGTGATATGTTTCGTGCATGCTACACCTATTTTTGCTAAACTAACTGATGGTTAGTTGATTTAGGTCATCAAAGACAACAGATTAGATGTCACTGGTTGACAACTGATTAGGTTGTGATGAGTAAATTGTATTGTTTGAGTGCCCATGTTGAACTTCTGCTTGTAATTTTTCAGACATTCTACTTGATAAACCAAGGCTTTGAATTTGTTATTCTTCTACTTGTCTAGAGAGGTTGCACTATGTGATACATCCATCGTGCACACCCTCGTGGGGTACTCTCATATGCTCCGGGCACTCAGACCAGGTCCGAACACCCAGAACTGTTTGCATGTGAGGGTCACTCACGGTGGATATGCAGGGTTGGGTGTGTAGGGTAATAGAACTGATATACACACACACACATACATATGTATACATATATACACATATTTGATATCTTGTCCGACGCTTCAGGTATAACCCTGCGCGACAACCACTGTAACGCCATTGCGTCATCATATTTTATACTTTTTCTATTGTGCACTTACTAGCCACGGATCATTTCCTTTTTGATCTTTCACTCCGTCGAATTTTAAAAATCTAAAATTTCCTCTCCCTGTCGCACTCTCCCTCGCTCTCGCTCCTGCCCCCCGCCGTTAGTAGATTCCATCACACTCGCTCCTTCCTTCGCCACCATCTTTCGCCGCGGAGAGCACCCGTTCCTGCCCGACACCGCACAATACCTGTCGAAGTTTTCCCTCCTTCATTCACCGCTACACCTTTCATTCCTTCTCTCGCCAATCAGTAGTTTCCGTTGCTTTCCATAATTCTCGATCGTAATCTACTTTCACTCCACTCCCATATCTGGTTTTCTGCTCCAACTTTTGGCGCTAAGGAAATGTTACCTTGCGAAATTTAGGATTTTAGGTTACGGCGGCCCGGACCTGGCTTCACGTGCATATGACCCTACAGTTGTGGCAGCTATTTGTGGCAGTTATTGGAAATGTAGCTGCAACACAGTTGTGGTAGCTACCTGTCATAGTAGTTGTTGCCACACTGTTGTGGCAGTTATTGCAAAGGTAGTTGCCACACAGTTGTAGCAGTTACCTATTGAAAACTAGCTACCATAACATTCTTGTAGATAAGTGTCCAAGTAGCTGTCACACTGTGTTGTAGCTACTTGGAGACTTAGCTGTTGCCACGGTGTGGCAACTACTTGGAGATATACCTACTTGTCATATAATTAGCTGCGACAACCTGAAAGGGAGATTTTATTATTACATTACCCCGGTGGCCTCATGTTTCCTACCTAAGTGACAATCCATTATCCATACATGGTCATATGAAAAATTCGCATTGCAAGTAGATGCCATCCTTGTCCATCAACCTCTCAACGTGATGACTGATTTTCTCATCCTAATCTCCTCCATCGTAAGTATTTCATTTTGATTTTGTATTTTATTTTACTCCTCTAGTGTAGGGATTAGAATTTTTAGGGTTTTGATTCTTCTCCTTGCTACTATAATAGTGTTGACTGATTGTAGGGTTTCCTTGTGAAGATATACGTTCAGGAGATGGGGTATATGATTAAAGTTTTATCTTTGTAGCAGCTGGTCAACACTATATGATAAATATTAATAAAAACCTAATGATGTTATCATCACAAATAGATGTAATATCATTTTAGTTTTCAAAATGAACGTTGTAATGTATCATTTGATAGAATTAAATGGCGTATAGTGCATCAACGTGTCACAGAACCCCTACTTCTCGTGTATACTGGAAGAAAATGCAATGGAAAAGCAACACCCCCCAATTTAAGTGATTCATAAATAGACTAGAACCAAATGATTATCAGTTGAAGTTGCTAAGTAAAATCCCATTTGGCTGGACTTTAGACATAGCGCATATTCTAAACATCAGAGGATTTGTACAAAATATGTTTGACAATTGAAACTATGATGAGAAATGTTTCATTTTTTAAAATAAGAAGATTAGATTCATAAGAAAAAATGTTGCACTGATTCTAAACCTTCCAGATAAAGGCAATGAAGTAAATTTGCAGGTAAATGTATGCTCCACCCCACTATACCTTCAACATTTCAAGGATCGGGAGTTTTCAAAGATTGAAGTAGAAAACAAGCTTATCAACATCAGCAAACTACTAGAACCATCTCTTGAATCTGATATGTTATTTTGTCAACATGCTATTTTATATTTTTTATATGCATTTTATTTACTATTACTAACAGTATAGCTAGACTACCCATAAAATCTCTCCTTAATTGTGTAGATGACTATGAAAATATAGATAGATATAATTGGTGTAAGACGGTATATGACTATATGGCCCCACAAATGGAGGCTATTGGTGTCATGCTCTCCCAAAAGTCTAAGCCACTGGGGCTTCAAGGAAATCAAACTCTTATACTAAAAGGATTTGCTCACCTACTTGCTGTAAGTTCATAAATATCACTCTAAATTTGTTAATTTATAACCATACTGATTATATTATAGGTGTGGATGTGTGAACATGTTAAGATCATAGAGCCACACAAGAACTTTGCACTTCCAAGAATATGCCGATCGAATTGGACATTTTTACGTGTATTTACAATAAAGACGATGATTGACCATCTACCTTCATAAAAAATAATAGCAAGTTTGGTTCCATCAGATTTAGAGGAACATTTGCAATCAATTGATATCCTAGGAGATGTAGACAACCAAAATGATGAGCAAAATACATAGAAGATTTTCATTATTGGAGTTTTTCCTGACCAATCAGAGGATGGTCAGGAGCATATAGTAGAGGAAGTTGCACAACCTGCAGAGGATGTTTATGATCAAGTAAAATGTCTATCTTGCCAAGTAAAAGTTGATCAACTTGTTGATATGCAAGCTTTGGTTGTACATTTTAACAAGAGAATTGAATAGAAGGATAAAAAAATAATTGAATTATCTATAATACTAGATAGAAATTCTAGTAAAACTGAAAGTATCAGTAGTGAAAATGATAAAATTATAGCGGAAAGAGAAAAAAATTGCAGAGCTACAAAGCAAGTTGTAGAGCATGGTATCGGAAGAGACTGGAGTAGGCCCTATCATGGATAAAGAGGCCATAACGCCTAATCCGGTAACATTTATAAGAAGGAAACTATGTGCTAGAAAGAGTATTGGGCCACTATCCATTCTTAAATTTCCTTCAGCTAGTAAGAGAAAGAGAACTTATAGAAAATAAATAACTAAGGGGGAAGAGAAAGGTTGAGAGATTGTTCACGATGACGTTGAAGACTACCCTGGCCATGTCCCTGTCCCTGTCCCTGTCCCTGTCCCTTCACAACTGACATAGTTGCATCGAATCAACAAATGAGGCTTGCTAATATTGAGAAGGTTAAAATCAAAATATTGAAGGCAGAGTTGTAGTTAAATTTTATTGTTATTGATCAATGACAGAGTTGTGTTTGTATTTTGGCATCAAGCGAAGACATGTTTTAAGAAAAATAAAGATAAGGTGGTAGCAAATACATTAGTGAATTTTAGAAAAGTACAGTGAGTTGGAGTTGATATGCAACAGAGTAACATACGTAAAAAAAATTAAGATTAATCGTGTTTAAGTATCATATAGATTTAGAGTTGTATATAAAATAATGACAAATAAAAACTCGAAGTAGAAATGTTGATGTTATGGTCTATGTAAAAGGAAAATTTTATATTAGTATTTACAAATTTATAATTTGTATGATATGAATTTGATGGTGTTATAATATAGTCCTTGGAGGATTTTGAATTTGTTGAAATACATTTTAAGTCTATATTGGTTAAGTTACAGTGTGGCAGCAACGAGAACTTAACTTCTTCATCGTGAAGTCTATGTTGTAGCAGCTACTGACTTGTATCTGCTACAGCGTGATAATGATTTGATAAATCAAGTTGTAGCAGCTATGCCACTAAAGTTGCAACAAGATGATCTTGATTAATTATATTTCAAACAACCCCTCTCATTGCATTTAGTGGACTTAACTCTAGAATTGCTGTTTGTACTCTATGACTTAAATTCACCAACTCCTCCCTTACATTTAATAGGTGACTTGGGAATATATATGAAATCACACAATTATAAAAATGAGATCCTAAACCGTAAAGCCTTCAATTTCATATGATGATGGCTTCTTCTAGTTCATTAAAGGGTTTGGGAGTTAAGAAAATAACTCCTTCTCCAGCTCCCTAATACAAATCAATGATTCGATATCTTCCTCTTCTTTGGGATCTTGGGAAGACTCTTCGGCCTCCCTGCCTTCTAAGACAGTAGAAATTTATGAGCAAAAGCAGGAACAAGCGTTGTTACAATTGAAGGGAGCCCTTCAAACACTAGAGGCGTCCCAGGCAGCTCTTAAAGAGACCATCAAACTGTTGAAAATGAAAGATTGGTAGGGCTCTATTTAGAAGTGCGTAGGGCAGAAACATGAATTTGTTGGATTTTCTTTTGATTTTAGTAATGTTCCTTATGTTTTGTTGGAGTCTTATAAGTTATAACGATTATCTTCCTTAGTATCTTCGTGTTTGTGAATTTGTAACCATTACTTCTAAGGTATAACAGTGAGTTGATCACTTGATCTCTGCAGCATAACGTTCTTGCTCCTGTATATATAGTGTGAGCTAAGCAAAGGCGGTGCAAGTTATGCTAACTGCCACAACGTTGTTGCAGCTACTATGACCAATAGTTGCCATAACGTTGTTACAACTAATTAGCTAGCTAACTGCTTCAACGTTGTTGCAGCTAATTAGCTAGCTACCTGCCACAACATGGTGTAGGTACTTGGACAACTAATTGCTATATTGTTGTTGCAACTACTAGGGGAGGCGAAAGTTAAGTTTCTTACTTGTCTCCATACGTGATTTCCAACGTAACCTAATCAAATCCCACAATGTAACAAATATTAGATATACAATATTATCTTTCAACTCAAGCATACAAACACAACTGAAACAAGTCAATGAACCAATTCCGTTATATATATATATATATACACTCAACCAATAAAACTACAACTGTAACAAGTAAGGTAACCAAATATAATAATACCTCTATACTCAACCAATGCAAACAAAACTGCAATAAGTAGGTCAACCAATAACAACTTGATGAGATATTCGTAATTGTCACTTCCTCACTCACAGAGTATATTGTTAGACCCTAAAGCAATAACATAAGTATTCACCAAAAATTACAAATGAACATGTATATAAAATTAAAGGAAAGTTTGGTGGTACCAACTATATATGCTAAATCTTCTTTATACGTGTCG
>JBAMIB010157396.1:0-13262 GCA_037177415.1 Kaempferia rotunda
TTGGACTATACATAACAGATTACTAATAAAGATATCTTACTCTTTAAACTCATGATCTTTTCTATATGTTTAATGTTTTCAATGTGAAACTTTGTAACTTTGCAACCCCAACAATCCCCCTAAACGAAGGGCTACATACCCCCTCAAATGGAAAGTCTATCTATTTGATGTATGATCTTTAACCCACTAGGTCTTTCTACCCTTTAGTCCAACTGACTTACTAAGTCTTCCTACTTCTCAGTCCACCATACCTAATATGACTTCCTTGCCTAGCCGCAACTAGCTGGGTTTCTCTGTCTGATGTCTGGTCCTCTTGATCCGGATCGGGAGCCCCACTTCCTGTATTTGAGGTCAATATTCTACTCACATAGAGAACTAGACAATGGAAAAATCCAAGTGGATCAAAGATTAATCGAACACTTAGTGATTAGAATTGTTAGGACTGAAAAAATTTAGATATCTCGACAATTGTATGTGTTGGTGAAATTTGCATAAATGATCAGATTTGAGTTTGATGAATAACAAGTAGTTTAAAATTATATGTCGTATGATCTAATGCTTTACCATGTGTGCAAGAATTGATGGGTTTAAAGGATCGAGCACTAAGCTGAAGTCTTGTTAGGTTTGCGTACTCAATAACTGGCACAAAAATCAGATTCATCCTAAATCTAGGATAAATTCAAATTTATCACATATTTACAACGAATTTCAATTCATTCTAGATTTGGGACGAAAACTTATTTTCGTCCCAAATATGCGACAAAAAATAGATTTTATAGGCCATGTTTATTCTAAATATGCAACATTTTTACGGCGAAAAAAATTTATACAAATCTGGAACGAAAATATATGTACATCGTTAATTTGAGATTTATGAAATTTGCAACGAATTAATTTTCGTTATAGATTTGCAATGAATTTTATGACGAATAGTAAAATTCATCCCAAAATTTGATACAAATTTTCATTGTTTTTCATCACAAAATTTTACGATGCTAGATTATGAACAATTTTTTTTTCGTCACAAATTTCGTTACAATTTTTTTTCTAAAGAATTTATTTTGAAAAAATTCATCCTAGAATTCCTGTTTTTTTAGTGAGATTTAATTTTGTAAACATGTAATGAGATAGATATTATAAATAAATTAGTGATTTTTTTATTTGTGTTATTTTTAAATTTATCCTATTTTATATTTTATTAATTCTAAATATTTTAAAAATATGTTAATATTATTTATTTTAAAATAATTTTTAGTGTCGTGGCCGATCAACCGGGTCAATTAAGGTCTATGGAGCAATAAAATTTGATATCATCAGTCATGTCTCATATCAATGACATCCTATATATAGGATTGAAAATGCTTTAAAAGGGGTCTCTTCATGATGATGCGGTTGTTAAGACATGTGAGGTTGCTATATCAGATTTTGAGGTCGAAATTCGACATGTCCGAACATACCTCCCTCATGCCTTAATTATTTATACGAGCAAATTACCTTTTTCCATCTGAAAAAGCTCTAAATGAATGAGGATGAATAGTGTGTTTTACTTTTTCATAATTTTTAAAAAGTACACTATAGAATTGAAAATAATAACAAACAAATTGCTAACCCCTTTATTTTTTTTTACTTGATTCATAGTCTGTGCTGCTAGTTTAAAGTCCATAATCGTTGATCACTTCCGATGGACATTCCACTAAAGATTCGAATTTACACAAATTTGAGCATGGAAGAAGAAATACTAATACCAACAACAAAATGGAATAGCTAGAGACTTGATCATTGTTATCAGATGAGTACTTCAACGTCATAGTAGAAATTCGAAGTAGCACGAAGATAGTTTGAGCATAGACTAGCGATGTGTATTGCTTCTTGTTGTAGGATGCTTTTACAATATATTTGAGGCGTCTCGAATGACCCAAGTTGCCTCAAGTGAAACCCATCCAATCCAATTTAATCGTGCAGATATTTTTACTAATCTAGGGTGCCCTAAATGTTCCAAGACGCTTGGAACCAGGGTGACCTGGATTGTTCCAGGGCAATTGGAACCATCCGACGCCCGAATACTCCTTGAGATGTCTGGAATTTCATCTGGATTATTCCCTTCGATCGTCTACATCACAGAGTTAGCACTAAAACATAAAACATAATATCAAAGGAGAGACAAACTAATTTTGCAATCTGGAGGAGGCGGACATAATCTTACCTGTATCCTCGGGCTCAGCCGATGATTATATTAATCGACAAAAATTACATATACGGTGCCAATAAAAAAAAACAATCGATGATACAGTATGGTGTGCTCGGCTCAGTTAGCTAAGCCTAATTAAACCACTAAAAGGCGAAAAGGGGCCCATTAATCAAATTTCACCAAACGCTGCAAAAGGCGGCCAACTGCTGCTATATCGAAGAGGGACAGAGGGTGTAGGGTTTCCTTGCCTCCGTATCCTCTCTCTCGCTCTCTCATCGCACCCCCTTCTATTTTCTTCTCTTCTCTGCGCTAGATCTTCACAAGCATTATGTTGGTGAACCAGGATCTGCTCACGGGTATGCATAAAAATCTATTTTCCAAGTTTTAACTTTCATTTGATCTGATTTTTTGCCGATGGATCACGCTGTTAGCAAGGTAGATGGATTTTAGGGTTGCGTTGCCCCCTTCTTTTTCTTCACTTTTATTATCGGCGATTCTCTGATTCACCCCTTTCTCGTGCTGGCCTAGAGACATTACATGTCGTTTCTGAGATCAATATAATCTTTCCCTTCGGATTGTGATATGGAAGTGTTAGTTACTGCATTACAGAGCATAACACATGCAACTGGTCTCGTTTTGATATGACGAAATCACTAACTTATCAAAATTTTCTGATGCTGAGTTTTTTATTGTGAAATCTAGGATGTTCCTCACAGGAGTGATTGAATTTACACGAATTGTTGTAGATGTATGAATTTAGCATAGTCGGAGCAATTCAAAACCAGATCCATATATCAGGATTTATCAAATTGCTATACATCAATGACATACTCGATTTGGTTTTGTTGAATTGTTCTGACTATGCTAAATTCATGAATCTACAACAATTCGTGCACAATCAATAAAATTCTTTCACTTGGTATCTGAGTCACAAGTTTGTCATTGATGATTGTAGTTAGGGATAGAAATCTTCAGCGATTTCTATTAATGTGCATGTGTTGGATTCCAACCTACTGCGTTAAGCAATGCATATTAATCTCTGAAACTGGAAACCATGGATTTTGCGATTCCACAAAATTAAGGATTAGTTAACTACTGAAGTTCGGTTTCTATTCTAGGTCTTCTCATGTATCTATTTGCATAAATATTGCTTAATTGAATTGCTATTTAATCAAAGTGATAATTATTTAGCATATTTTGTATAAATATATATGTATATATCAATGGTAAAAGTAAGTTGTCAAAAGGAAATTATTTTTAGGTCAGATATATATTACCGTAGCTCATATAAAGTGAAATTCTTGTAAATCATGCATATAATATGCCACTCTAAAGCAAGACATTATATGCCCTATTAAGGTTATTTTGAGCTATGTATTAGAGAATACCTTTGACAAGTTGCATTTTAGTTCAAAGATTAAATACAATGTTGTGTTTGATATCTTATTATGAGCCCACATCAACAACATTCTAGTGCTTAACGATATTTAGTTGTGATCAGTTGTATTTACTTGCTTAAATATACTCATATTTAGTTTATAATGTGAGTTTTATTCTTTTTATTCTGTAGCGCACACTATATTTGCCAACATCAACAACATTCTAGTGCTTAACGATACTAATTTCATAAAATGGAAAGAACACATAATGCTTGTGTTAAGTTGTATGGATTTAGACCATGCATTTATGTTAGATCGTCCTACACCTCTGACCAGTGAAAGTACTGCTGATAAGAAGGTTGTATTTGAGAAATGGGGCCGATCAAATCGTATGAGTCTAATGATCACGAAAGTATCCATTCCAGAATCCATCAAGGGCTCAATATCCGAGGAGGATGCCAAGTCTTTCCTCAAACAGATAATAGATCGATTCATTACAAATGAAAATGTCGAGATAATTACTATTCTTACGAAGCTTATCTCCATGCAGTATAGTGGAAAGCGTAATATAAGAGAATACATCTTGGAGATGACTAGTCTGATAATAAGACTTAAGACACTAAAGTTAGATATGTTTGAAAGCATCCTTGCGTATTTAGTCTTGATATCTCTCCTTGCAGAGTTCACTCCTTTTAAGATCAGTTATAATATTCAAAAGGAAAAGTGGGCTTTGAATGAGCTTATTGCTCTATGTGCGCACGAAGAGGAGAGACTAAGATATGAAACTTCTGAGAGTATTCATTTGGCGTCCACTTATCAGGGTTCAAGCATGAAAAGAAAGAGGACTAACAATAAAAAATAGGATCAATAACTCATTTGTTTTTTCTGTAAAAAGAATGGCCACATGAAGGAGTGCATTAAGTACGCCAAATGGTGCATTAAGAAAGGTACTACTCAAATTTATTAGTTTAGAAGTAAACTTGCTTATCACTCATGTTAATATTATTATGCATGATTATCTAACGAGCTTATTATCAATTGACGGTGAAAGTTAAAGTGGAAACAACTGATGTATATAGGATTTATTTGGGAACTAATATAATTTTGGATTTGAAAAATACTCTTATATTATATAGTCTTTTGACAGAATTTAGTTTTTATCTTTTGTTTTGACAAATCTAATTACACGTTCATTTGAAAATTACAAATTTAATATCGTCAAAAATTCAATTTTGATTGATTCTAGTTACAACAAAGTAATGCATATAAGTAACATAGGTCCAAAGCCAAATTTGACAAATGAGAGTTCTTATTTATTGTCATGTAAGCGCTTAGGTGTATGCTCAAGCAATGTTTAGAAAGATTAATATCACTAGAATTTTTTAAATCTTACATAGAATGTGTTAAAGAAAAATTATTGAAAACTAATTCAACTAAGTTTTGAAATTTGTACATATATTACATAAGTGGATCATTTAGCAAGGCTTCATGGAATGGTCTTGATTATTTATGATACAATTATGTGTATCTTAGTAATAAAAAGTTTGCAATCCTGAGCATGTTTAAATTCTTCAAAACAAAAATTGAAAATCAACTAAATATGATGATTAAGACAAGAAAAATTAAAGTTGGGTAACGTCGAGCCTGAGATTACTAATTTAGTCCTATGAAAATTTTCTATTGGTCACCAGGGTAAACAGAAAGCATTCATGGTGACGTATTATGGGAAATGAGTTTAATAAAAAAATTTAATCAATTCCCTTAAATTAGATTGTTATATAATTTATAAAATAGTATAATGGGAAATTAGTTTTTTTTTTTTGTTAAAAGTATGGATGGTCAAACTTTATATGTAACCCCTAGTTTCAAAATCTTGCTTTTAACTCTCTAATTCGGCACACTATAAAAGTCATATTTTTTTTATATATGTGATATAATATAGGTATAAAAAGTTAGGACTTAGGGTTTATATTTTAGGACTTGGGTATATAATGTACTATATTAGATATAAAATATAAAAAGTCAAGTATATATATGGTTTGATTGAATATAGGAGAGAGTGGAAATAAAATTTTTATCACCTGAAGAGATAAAATAAAGTTTAGTTTATATGCAGAGATTCTGAACTGGTCATATATATATATGGGGTTATTACCCTGGGCGACGTGCGTGCGCCACGCCCATGGGTGACCCTCACGTCTGTAGGTGCCTGACTGCGTTCCGTGAGATGGTCCTCCACGGGTGACGCGCACCCGTGCCCAGGATAATAACTCCCAATATATATATATATATATAATGAATGATAGGTTTCATATGAAGCAATTATTTGAAAACGAATGACTCAGATAAATATAGAGATTGCATAGCAGAGTTAATTATTTGATTTATTTCTGTCTGCACTAATACAAAGAAATTGATTTTAATCATGTTTTTTTATTTCATTTTATATTATTTAAAAGGCATTTCTTAAGAATGTTATATTCTTAAACTAATAGTTAATATTTTAATTTATTTTTTATTATTAAAAAGACATAATTATTAAAAATGTTTGATTGCGTGAGTTGGATGAAGGAAATCAAACAGGCTAATCAATTGTGATGGCAAAGTTATCCAGATGGATTAGTTAGTCCGAAGGGATAATCTAACAGGTTGGGTTAAACAAGTTTGACGGGCAAAATAAGTTGGTATGGTAGGCCAAATGGTTCGAGCAAGTTAATGATGCAAGATTAACATAGGAGGGTTCAAATTTTTATCGGTCATAATTTTTTACTTGAATATCATTTACATTTATGACTGTCAAATTTTGAATGTTAAAAATACCATTTAGTATTTTTTTCTTGAGCAGTTAAGCATTTTTTAAAACTATTTTTAGTAATTATTATTTTTATAATATTTAGTATATTTTTAGTATATCAGATATTTAGGATTTAGGATTTATCTGTATAAGCATTCTGTTTAATTGTTTTAGGCATCATCTTTAGTCATTAAATATTTTTTTTAAAAAAAAAATCTAGAGGATGACGCTTTCTTTTCTTGTATTCTCCTTAAATTCCTCCTTCATATTAGTCGGTAAGATAATTACTATTCTATTCAATACCAGTTACTCGGGATGATTTACACCTGGTGGGTGGGTTAGTTCAAGTAATTAAAACAAGTTAAGCCTACTAAACAAACTGGGGGGCAGACAATCAAGTTGTTTAAATCATGAAAATTAATTGATCTAGCTAGGTTCAGCAAGCTAGTTGGTACAGTTAAGCCAAACAAGTTGGTTAGGCATTATTAATCAAGTTTGAGTCTGAGCCAGGCAATTAATATGTAGTTATAGCATGATTCAGTTTAGGTTGGGTGAATTGACTCATTAAATGTAGTGCACCCTAAGAATGCTCATTACAAATACAAAGGTTGGGAGGAACACAAAAGCACTGGTTGCCAGTGTATCTGAAAGATCCTCAAGGCATCCGGATGCTATGCCTGCTGTGTTCAGTGCAGTTGACTCTATCAGCAAGGAACTATCTGCTATCATACAGTCAGCTGCTGCTGATGACATATCTGTTTCTGCAAGAGAAGAGAAAAAGAGGAATTAATGGAAATGAACCAGAGTCTACTACAATGCATGGGGGTAAGCCATGCTTCTATATAAACTGTGCTTCGGACAACACTTAGATACAAACTAGCATCCAAGCTGACTGGAGCTGGTGGTGGTGGGTGTGTTTTGACGCTGCTACCTACACATATCCTTCCAGTTATATGTCATCCTATCTTACTGTTATCTTTTGACCTGTGTTTTTTTCTATGTAAAGTCCTTTTCAGCTGGATCTACATTGTGAAACATGTTTCTTCAGGTTTATATTGTGCCTGGTTAAATTCTGATTTTGGATATTAATTATATGAACCACAATTTGCGAATTATATCATGATTCATAAGAGAAACTTCTTTAATTTGCTAAATCGACTGTGAATATAACTCTCTTGCTTTTGTTTAAATTTTATTTTGTTATAAATTTCATTTATGCAGTCTTATATGATTGTTTTAGGCCAATCTGCAAAGCATTTTCTTTAATTTCTTAGAAGAAATTTGATTAGTGGATCCATGATGTGAGGAATCCAGTGTAAGTGTTTGAATACATTAGTAAATAGATCTATAATGTTTATCAAATGTTGACGATCATGAGGCCAATTAGCACCTGTTGACAAGGTGCCTTTTTTGACTTTGTGCAACTTAAAGTAGAAAGAAATACTTACGGAAGGTTGTATTCCCATGACCGAACAATCATCATATATCCTTATTTTCTATCTAGAATATCTAGATACCTGAGGATTTAGTAAAAGAAGCTCTGATATCCATTTATTTTGTCTCCAGGATGCTGAATGAAGAACATGAACATCTTCTTTGGAAGTTGGTAATCAACAACACAGATTGAAGCTATATATTCCTATATATCTTTGCTGTTCAGATAATTAGTATCAAATAAATCCTTTATCCTGTTTCCACCACAGAAATCCTAGATGAAGCACTAAGCCAACATTGCCTATCTAACTAATTGACACAATCCTTTGATTCTTTTTCTTCTGATGCAACCCTGGGTAAAGTTGACTATGTCAACCAGTTCCTCGATAATAGGAGTATTGTTTTAGTTTGGGAAAGTTTGCTTGCAGATAAGAAAAGGGTTTACAGTCTAATAGGCAATTGTGCCTGCACATAGTTTGGAGTTGTCATATTTCTGATATATTTTCTCCTAATATTATACTGGGATAGACGTTACAAAATTCAACACCAATCAGTACTAGCTCGTTGTTACTCCATTTACTTTCTTCTGCATGTGTTTTTTAGCATACAAACTGTAGCATGTATTGTACTATTGTATTATATTAACTGCTTGGATATAAGTAATTTGATTTATTAAGATAGTGACAGTGGATTATGCGAAGATACTGACAGTTTGGGCACAAACTTGCCATTAGAGAGTTAGTTAAATCCACTATGTTCCTGAAGAGGAATGTTAATAGGTTCTACGATATGATATTTAACATGACGCTTGGAGGCACATGCGTTTTTATTCCCTTGGTATTTTGTTGTACTGATACATGAAGATAGTTCCAACGAATTGCAGAGTCCATTCCCACTTGTGTGATTAACACTTGTTAAATTGAAGTTATCCATTTGCATATTAGGTAATAACTCTAGAAGAAGTAATAAATAGAGCTTCATGGAAACAATTGAATGTTATTATTTTTATGGTCTTTTGAGATTTAGGGTCCAAGGGTAAAGCCACAGATGAAATGATACATTTGATTGTATCTTCAGAGTTATAACCGTCCAATTAATAATAAACTGATTATACTTGCATGATATATATCATAGTCATAGGAATTTATTCCACACATAATTTATTAGATTGTGTCAGGTCTTGCATATGGATTAGATAAACTGGTAAAATATCTTAATGGGTTTAAAACCTTCTTAGAAACAATTTGAAGATTCTGAACTGTTCAATAACTAATTAGAAACCGCAATACGCAATTGACCAAGTGATGTATTTTATGTTGCAGTGACAATTTCTGGCATATAGTGAAACGCATAGGGTAAGAATCCTCCAATCTAACCATGATCAACAGTGCGTTAACTATGGGGGTGTAAATGAGTTGAGTTGAGCTTGGGTCGGCTTGAACTTGAGAAATTTGAACAGGTTTAGCTCGGTCTCGAGCGTTTAGCTCGGTCTCGAGCGTTTAGCTCGGTCTCGAGCTAGTTTATAACTTTGGGCTCGAGCTCGACCACTTAATCACAGGCTCGAGTTTGGTTCGAGTTCGCCTCGAAAAATCAAATTAAAATAAATACACGCTCCTGCAAATGGTGAGATTCAAACCTTCAACCACACGAAGACTTCACAAAATCCCACAACTTACTTTTTTTAATTAAGGTATTATTTTTTTAAAAATATACTAAGATTAAATTATTCCGGCTCGAAAAAGCTTGACGAGCCCTTGAGTCAATATGAGCTTGGCTCGAATGTTAAATGAGTCAGCTTAAACTCGGTCAACTTCGAGCTTTAACCGAGCTGCTCGACTCATTTGCACTCCTAGTTAACTGCACTAAAAATGTAAGAGAATCACAGCGAATAAAGGTTGACCTATTAGTGCTAAGTAATGCATGCATGCAGTAATGCATGCAACCGTATTAAAAATGTGCTTTTGCGTAAACAAATGCTTACTGATATGGGATCATGTCCATGATTTTGAAACCAGTTATCTCTTTATTTTATTTTGTTTTATTACCTAGTCACTACGTCTTGCTTGTTAATGCTTCCTTGACCTCTGAGCAGTTAATTCTTTCTTCCAGAGTCATAGACAAAGTCATTGCAGAGCTTGAGTCATGCGGATTTCAGTGCTTGAAAACTGAAGTTGGTGGGAAAGGTTTAGAGATATGTTTCAGCTAACACTGCCAATCTTTTTCGCACTGTTATTTGAAGTAGTGTATGCGACTATGTTAACATTTTCCTAGGGTAAAAGAATGGCTCTACCCTCTGTGCATTGTTCCCTGTTGGATTGACAATGTATTCGATCAGAATAGTTAGGAATGTCAACAGACTATTGATGGAAAGGATGATGTTGAACACTTTGCCTCATTATGTTTGTATTTTTTTTAATCACTCTCCCTATTTGTTGCTATTGGTTGTGTGTATGCTATTGCGCCTAGTTAATTTTTATACTCTTAAATGGAGATGTTGCTTTCATTTCCCTGGCTAAAAGATCAGATGTGCTGACTCTTGGTGTCCCTACAGCAGTCCATTAAGCTAGTATAAAATTATTATTTGTAAAATAATGACTTTATCCAAAATAATGTTAATAGATTTTTCTAAAAATCTAAACAAAATAAACAAATTGTAATATATCCCCTAGCCAACTTCCGGGGGCCCTATACACTCATTGGATCACTTAAGTTGCAGTTGAGATTTTTGCATGCGTGTTGCCACCATGAGGAATGAGATTTGAAATTCGACGAAGCAGAGTAAAAAAAATCTCTTGTATGTGCTGGTTACTATCTTAATGGCTAGTAATTTCCTGTGATTTACCTTCTCTGTATTAGCCTGGAGTGGGATTGGTGGAGACACTGGAGGCAAACGAATTGCCTTTTGCCACCATAAAACTTATGCATGCGATCACAAATTCACAATGCTAGCTAACATTTTTACTTTTTGATAGTCCATGAATCAGCCATCGGCATGTTTCCCCGTTGGGTATGAACCCTAATCTCAGCAACCTATCTTGAAGCTCAAAAGCCTTGGATGAATCCCCTCCCATGCAACACAATTTCACTAAGGAGTTGTAGCTGTTGCTCTCATGAATCTGAAACATTTCGGCGAAGAACACCAGAAGTGCTTCTGCTCTGTGAAGATCCCCTATCTCGCACCATCCACTGACCAACGCAGCACATATGGTTGAGTCTGGTCGAATGCTTCCCTCGATCATTTCCTCCATCAAGCACTCGGCCTCCAAGTTTTTGCCTGATCTGCATAGGTATTCGATGAGAGTTCGGTATGTAACAATATCAGGGCTAACACCTTTTTCAACCATCTCATCCTTCAAACCGAATGCTTCTGCTTGCAATGAATTTGATGAGCAAAATGCGTCGATGAGCAAATTATACATCTGTGTGTCTGGTTCATGCCCATCAAGTTGCATCTGTTTCAGCAGACTCCTTGCCGCGCTCGGCCTGCCCTCCGAGCACAGAGCGTCGATAAGGCACTTGTGAACATCAAAGGGGATAGCTACCCTCACTTTCTTGAGCAAGGCAATCAAGTTCAAACAAGGCAGCAATCTTCCACTCTTCACATGAGTTTCCACGATCCTGCCGACCGTGAAATTGTCCGGCGACAAGCCTCTGGCGATCATCTCCTGAACCAGCAACCTCGACTTCCTCAGCTTCCCTCCGTTGCAGTACCCGTTCAATAGAACGTTATATGAGTAGGTATCCGGGCAGATGCCTCTGTGAAGCATTTCGTCGAACAGCTGCCGTGCCTTCACGACATCACCCTCTCAGCAGAGCCCGTTGGTCGGAGTGGTGTAGGAGATGGGATCGGGCACAACGCCCCTCGGTTGCATGACTCTGTAAAGGTGGAAGGCGTCGCTCAGCTTGCCCTTCCGGCAGTACCCATCCATGAGGGTATTGTAGGTGACGACGTCGGGATCGAACCCCTCCGATTCCATCTCATCCAAGAACTCGACGGCGCGTGCGCTGCCGTCGCTGCTGCGGCACAGGGAGAGGATGAGTATGTTGAACGTGTACGTGTTGGGAAGGACGCCGGCGGTCCTCATTTCGCCATACAAGTTCCAGCACCGGTCGTGGCTTCCGGCCTTGGCGAGGGAGTGGAGGAGGCAATTGAAGGCGCCGACGTTGGGGGTGAATCCGGCGGCGTCGGCGTTGGGGGCGAATCCGGCAGCGGCGGGCCTACGGCAGGCGTTGATGGCGTCGACGATGCGACCAAGGATGGCGTAGACCTTGACGAGCATGTCGAAGGTGATGTTTGGGCGGGTGCAGGCGACGGAGGATGCGGCGGCTAGGAGGTCTTGGAAGGCATCGTCCAGGTAGTAGCGGACGAGATCGGAGAGGATGGGGAGGGCGTGGGGAGAGGAGGCGAGAAGGTGGGCGAGGAGGGCAAAGCTGTGGACGGGAGGAAGGAGGTGGGACTGAGCCCAGCGGAAGAAGCAGAGGGAGGGAAGGGGGAGGGATTGACAGCGGAGGAGGACGCGGGAGACATCTTCAGGGCGGAGGAAAGGGAGGAGGTGGGCTTCCAGAAACGGTTCTGCTTCGCCGTCTATTTCTGCTTCGTGGCGGTGCGGTTGCTGTTTGAGTCGGGAGGTGATGCGGTCGACGGCGACGTTGAAGGGGTTGACGGAGAGAGGGAGGAGAGAAGAGAGAGGGGTGAGTGTGGCGGGCGGGGGAGGAGTCTCGGATCGGTGAGAACTCCGAGGAAGGGACTATTCTATGGAGGGGAGAGGAGGCGGCGGCGGCGATTTGTGGCGGTGTTTCTGATGGAGATGGTGTCGGAGGAAATATCTTTGGCCGGCGTTTGAATCCCAGTTGGATCGCCGCCACTAGACTAGATTAGGATGGTCCGTAATTCTTCGTGTATTAGGCATCCTTCATAAAGGTGTAAGTATCAACATTTCAGTCCAAAAATCATAATAATAGAGGTTAAGTTAGATTATCTGGTGTTCACGGTATTAATAATTTTTTCCTTTTTAATTTTAACAATACTCTTAAATTAGATTTAGGGCGTAAGGGTCTTATGTCAATTTGGGAGCAACTTGAATTGTCTAATTTAAGGTTCATTCTCCCCATTTAATATAAATTAAAAAACATTTACCTAAGGTTCATTTTAGGTTTGCACCAACAATAAAGTTTTGAAAACACTTAGAATATTTGAAGATAAATTATTATTTAAAAAAAATGGTAAGCACTTTTTAAAAGGATTTTCAAAAATTTGCTAAGTATTTGAATGTTTTTCAAAAAAAAAATTTAAAGATATTTCCTAAATTTCCAAAACATTTACAATAATTTTTAAAATTTTCAAAGGATTTTCAAAGCCTTTTTCAAAACAGTTGCAAACCTTTTTCAATAATTTTCAATGAATTTTCAAGATATTTTCAAGAATTTTTAAAAGAATTTTCAAGAGGTTTTTCAAAAGATTTGCAAA
>JBAMIB010157916.1:0-24374 GCA_037177415.1 Kaempferia rotunda
ATCCACTTCAAGTTCTTCATGGCAGGCATATAGCCAAAGCAAACAAAACCAATACTCTGATCTCTACCCCTGACTGACTTTCCACTTTCAAAGTAATTTCTATATGCTTAAGTGCGAGCATGACGTAAAAATGGCAATCCGTGGGCAAAGAGGAACCCGAACGGGGATTGAGTTTAGTTCCTCTTGTTCCATGTAAGTGGTTAAGAGCTCTTTATAAAGAAGAAAGGGCATAAAGCTAAGCAAAGGATAGTTACGAATCTAAGACCGAGACAAGGAATGATTCTGATAATATGGCTGTTGAGTTTGAGGTGGCAGACCGACTAAAGGTATAGGCGTCTGCGGAAAAGGGTTTAATAGCTCGACAAAGACATTTCTAATTGGGAAAGGCTATGCTATAGCACTTATTGTTCGAGTAGGAAGATTTCGTCTCGTTCCTTCTCAAGCGACTTACTACGAAAAGTTAATTTCTTTTTCGGTAGCTTTCTTTTTTCGCCTTGGGTTTGGAATTAGGTAAGAAGCCTCCCCTATTTGCGGCCTCAATTTCCCCCGTAGCTATTGTTTCCATTGGCTTTGTTCGTTCCTCTCTTCGAATAATGAAAAGAATCTGCTTTAGAATTACTTAATAAAGCAATTGACAAAAAGTAAAAAGTGATGGGGCCACATTAGTTTTTGCCTCCGTACGAATAAAAAAGGTGTTTCAGGACCTGAGAAAGGGGAAGAAGATTGATGAGGGTAGAGATAGTAGCAGGCGGGCTCGACCACGCAGACCTTGGATCATTTTAATCATTTCTTTGCTCCTTCAGCTCTAGGAATTCGTCCCTTGATACTGAACTACTGGCACTTGCATCCTTTTTTGCCTAGCATGGTATCTGGTAAGTGGGAAATGAGCTACTGATCTAGTAGATCTGCCCCTGCAGCGGTGGAAACCCCTGGGAGCTATGTTTGGATTTGACGGGAGAGGAAAAAGAATATAAAAAAAGTGTTTGTTTGGATAAGAAATGCAAGGAGACTTAGCGCAGTCTTGATTTATCTTATTTATTATAATATATAGTAAGTGTTCCGCGGGGTGGAAATTTTTTCCACTCTTTGGTTGGCTACTAGTCCTCGGGGGGACGTAAAGGTGTTTCGTATGTGTCGGTTCGGAACTTTTTCTGAACGGAAAACACACCACGAGCTGGACTCGAACCAGCACCTATGAGCAAGGGACATAATATATATACCCAGCGAACTACCTTTTATTCTGATCGTGGAAAAATTATGTTAGGTTCTTAGTAGCAGTCGGCTACTTTTTCTGTTTACTTATGCTATGGAGGAGGAGGATCTCTGGCGTGTCCAAGCCCAAATTGATTCAAACTTCTGCTGCAGTCAATATGAAGAAAAACGTGGAAACATTTTGATTCTTTCTATTTTAAATTTTCCAATCTATAGTTCAACTCACGAGCCCAGCTACACCTCTTTTTTGTTGTTTTTAAGTCATTCAGCATTTTTTCTAGGGTGATTAAGTCCAGTTCTCTTTCTCCTCTGCTTATAAAAAAGATCTCCCTCGGTTAAAATTGCCAGCCGGGGATAAAGAGAAGCCATCTCGCCTATTATTTCGTTCTTTTTATCCCAATGGCTTTGAGCCGCTGCATGTAATGCAGCCTGATGCTCCTCTGAAAAGTGTTCTACCGGACGGGAAATCCACTCTTTACCAATTAGATCTTTTAGTTCAGTTTTAGGGAGCCACCCTATTATTCTTTGAAGTTCCTCCTCCTTCTCCTCATGATTAGGAGAAATAGGAACAGGCGCTTCCTCTCTTTCTATCTCCGGTCCTGGGGGGCCCAATCGTCACGAAAGGTCTCAATTTTATTTCGTAGAGCTCGAGGTTCCCGAATCCACCCTTCTTCGTACTGAAGAGGGGCCGACATCATCTCCCGGATCCGCTATTCTTTTTCTCGAAGCATGCAGTGGGAACAAAACTTAGGAACTCTCTCGTAGATGATTTTCTGCCATTTTGCTCCTGCACCCATTCCTAACCAGATCTCGAACGGTAAGGGTCTGATACCCGAGGTAGATTTTCCACTATGTTGTGTCTATACCAATGACGATTGAGGTGTTTAGCAGCACTAGTAAGAGTAGAGTATACACGATAGCCGGCTCACTATATACTGTAATCTGCTGCAGCGGATAATTATAGTATTTTTGCGTGAATGGCGCCCAAAGCCTACCCATAAGGGTTCCAGTGATTTGAGAGTGATTTAATCATAAGACCGGATTTATTAATAGTAGTGATTTTAGGGTTTATGGTTTTATATATATATATATAATAAAATTATCACACGTACGGAAAAAGACACCACACGTATGGCATAAAAAGCTACTACCCCTTATGAATCGAAGGAAGTATAAAGGCAGATGGAAGATACTAAAAGATATTACGTCCCAAAGGCAGATTTAGGAAGTGCCGAAGCTAGGAATAGGGGACTTGTAGGGTTGATATGGCAGATCCAAACCCAATAGCTAAGATAGATGTGGCTAAGATAAATTCAATACGATCCCAATGGCAGATATAAGAGCTTAGAAGCTATGATGAAGGGGGTAGTAGGGGTGATCTCCAATCAACGATGATTCTTGGCATCGAAAGTGATTCTGTGAACCCATCTAGAGTTCGACAGCATCGTAGAGACAGCAGATCTAGGTCCTCTGTTCATCAGGGAAGCAAATCTGGTCGCCGACGAAGAAGGATACATTAAGAATCCAGCTCTTCCTCGTCCTCATCATCATCTTACTCGCCATCTTCTTCATCCGATGATTCCTCGTCCTTATCTTCTTCCAGTGACGAGGTTCTGAAGGAAAGGAGAAACAACAAAATCTCGAGGACAAACTTGACCGAATGAAAAGGAGAGGACAGAGCTCAACCCCCGGTGCACGCTCTAGGTCAACAGGCCAGCCTTTATGTCGAGCGATCAGGAAATTGGTACTCCCCAAGAGGGTCAAGTTATCCAAGCAGGAGTATGACGGGACAACCAACCCATACGATCATATGGCAAAATTTGAGGAGCATTTCAGTATGCAGGGAATCGATGAGGACATGATGTGTCGTATTTTCCCTTCCACCCTCATAGGGGCAGCAAGAGATTGGTATTCAACCTTGTCAAGAGGATCGATTACCAGCTTCCGAAAGTTGCGAAAGCGATTCCTGACCAAATTTGGCTGTACCCAGCCGGCACCAAAGACCACCGCCAGCTTGACAAGTTGGAAAAGAAGATAAAGTTAAAAGAGCCATTCGGTAGTCTGCCCCAACAGTTAATTGATTAAAACTATCCCTTCGGAAATCTTAAATGGCAGGATAACAGACATGAGGGGATTCCAGCCTCGGGCCCTACTGGAAAGACTGCCAGCAACCCTCCTGCTGGCAAGCGCCCACGTTTCCGGCGCGAAGCGACAAGAAAGGGGGGAGAGAGGTTTCAGGGTCAGAGTGAGACGGAGGACCCCGAGTAACTTGAGTTGAAGAATGTGGTGGCGTACAGTAGAAAAAAGCTTGAAGCAACTAGCAATGCTATCGTCTTGAAGAAACTGCCTTAAGGAGGGAGGAGGGTCATCCATGATCCCTGCGTCTCTGTTGGAAAACACCCATCTGGCCAGAAAGTCTGCACACATATTTGCCTCGCGAAAGACATGAGTGATCTTGCATTCCCAATCCGATAATATAAGCTGCTGACATCTATTCACAACCTGAAAATAAGGATCTCTCTGCATAATAGGTCCTCAAACTTTCCTTACTGCAAGGCGCGAATCAGACTCGATAATGACGTGCTGGTATCCTCTTGCTTTTGCCAATTCCAGTCCCAATAAGATAGCTTGAAGCTCAGACTGCAGCACCGAGCCAACACCCACATGGTTAGCAAAACCGCATAACCAAGAACCATCGTGCTGACGAGCAAGGCCACCAATCGCAATACACCCTGTCCTCGACGTAGCTCCATCTACATTGATTTTAATAAAGGGTGAGGGAGGTGGCAACCAGGCAATAGGGGACACAGCTTGAGTCAAAATTGCTTTCTTTCTGAACTTCCAGTGGATGAACTCACGAACACGAGCAATGATGATGGCGACTGCATTGGAAGGCCCTGTCTCAAAAACAATTTTCTTTCTCCATTTCCATATTAGCCAACATGTAAAAGCAAATAGAATTGACCAAGGAAAATTCTCCTCCACAACAAAATTTGATCTCGCAAGATTGAATCTGAACCATTCTTTCAAATCTTCAGTATAAAACTTCACTCGAGCGGAGCCCCTAACCCAGTGATTCCATATTTCTCTTGACAAAGAGCAATCTCTGAGTAAATGAAGGCTTGACTCGGATGTAGTACCACATCTTGGACATAAATCATAATTTGAAATTCCACGTCTTAAACAAGCTAATTTGGTGAGCAACCTGCCATGGGCAGCTAACCAAATAAAATATTTAACACGGGGATGGGGAGGTGCCAGACTTTGTTCCAAACCGGATTAGACGCTCCAGAAGGCAAGAGAAGTTGGTGAGCAGATGAAACAGTAAAGCATCCATTAGTGAAGGAAATGGAAAATAAAGAGCACGAGATTGATGATATTGTTCAATTAACAGCTGGGTCAAACACAAACAAAGGCTGGATCGCTTCACTGAACGCGAAAAAAATCTAACAAGTACTCTAGCAATTAGGTAGACGAAAGCCTAACTTTAGGTACGCAATCTTCCATAAATAAGCCAACTCTTTCTGGCTACAAAGCAAGTTTGCTTAGATGTCCAAACCCTACTACTAAATGAAATTGGACTACGAGGGCCCCGTGCAGCTTGCTTGGGATAGTGGTTACAGGCATGTGGAGAAAGCGCGTAAGAGTAATCCACCTCATGCTTCAAGGCAGCTGACCGCATGATAAAGTGGAGGCGCTTTCCGCTCGGGCAGACCATTCTTGTGAGAACGAGGGCTGGTCCAATCCGGGGTCTCTCTTAAACCAACCAACTCTCTAGGGAAAACTACTAGCTAGATGATCTTTGAGTCAGAATTCGAACTTGTTGACGCGGAGAGCCATCAAAGTCCAGTGGCTGATTTGTGAGCTGAGCTGCTCGATGAGACTACGGAGACCCTCTCACGCGGGCAGGCGAAATTACATGAAAGAAAGGCACCATGGGTGGAGTCCCCCGGAAGCACTACTTAGTGAGACGGAGCGGGGACATTCTCTCTTAGACCTTTCGGTAAAGCTTTCACTCTAATCGATTCCCTCGTGAACCGGGCTATCCTTTTTGGCGACCTTATTCCATTACGTCTAAGTCCATTCTTTGAATAGATCTTACGTCTGTTTCATATTCGCCCGGAGTTCGCTCCCAGAAATTTGAGTGGTCTTTGGAGGAAGCTGGAAAATAAAAAAATGCACTTTGGCAGTTTGAACCAACATAGCTCGCCCTGCTAAAGAAAGCTGCTTCGCTCGAGGTAAGACGAGAAGAAAGAATAGGGACCCCTTTGAAAGGCTTGGAACCAGGAGTGAAAAACCTGAAAGCTTTCCTACCTTCCGAAACTTCTATTCGCCAAGTTTCCCCTTAATGAACCGCCGGTAAGAGTTCACTAGTTGTCGGTCCTGTTGCCCAGCAGCGTGTCTTGAAAAGTCAATTTCATTTGCATGGCCTTGAGCTCCGCACGCATGTCTGTCCTAAGAACCGTTCGCGAAGCTTCCTGCTGGTCTAAGCTGTAAGAGTCATTTCGGAAAGTATAGTATCTCGCTCAATAGCAAGCCTTCATTTCGTTATCGATATCTTGACTATTGGGTGAACAAAGATCTCCAGTTTATCTCCTCCTCATCAATTCAGGGCTCGTCGCAGCTCTCCAAAGCCAAAAGATTATGAAAGAAAAGGGGGTATGGAGCCACCGTCGTGTCAGTAAGCGAGTAGAACTCTTCTTTACGTGCTCATAGTGGGTCTGCTGCTCACAAAGGGACATGCTAAGGCAAGCGAAGCTTGCATAAAGTTCTGAGTGGTAGTCTTTCTCTGTCTTGCCCTTCGTCCTTCTCGCTTCGGTCGAGCCAGAGCCTTCCTGAAATCAAGGGCTCCCCAACCCAGCAATGGCAGAAGGGATAGCTCATCCCCGTAGCAGAATAAGCGATGTTGGAGGCAGGGCTCCTAGAAGCTCCGTCGAAAGGGCAATGAGCTTTAGGTAAGAAAGGCCCATACTTCACTAAGCTAAGCCAGAAAGATAGAGAGAGTTAGATCCGGGCATAGCCATAGATGTGGAACTCTTTCGAAAAAGGTCAAACTTTCTCGCTAAAGAAAGAGGACAGGTGCGCAGCGGTTCGAAATCGTAGCAAGTGACATCTTCAATCAATAAAGACCTGGCTCAAGAGAAGATAGTTCCTTCACTTCCGGGCTTAAAGAAGCGAGTGACTCTCGCGGGTATCTATCAACATATAGAGATGTCGACCCTGTCGCTGCACTTGGAGGCCTTATCACTGTTGGTGCTTTTCATAGCGTAGTAGAGTAGCCAAGGGCGTAAGCTAAATTCTACTCTTTTTTTTTCTGGGGTTCGGAAGAATTGAATCTTTTGCCTTGAGCCTATCGTCTCACCTTATCTACGACAACCCTTCGACGGAGATATTTTCAACTATATTATAGAACGGCAATATCCCCTGCTGCTGCCATTGAAGTGAAGGAAGAAGGGCTACTATTGAAAATGCTATAGAATAAGTTCTTGTCTCTTTCCCGGAAACTGATTGACCTATTCAACCCAATATGTCCATTAAAAAAGAATACGCTCTGCTTCCTCTTAGTCTTACGATTCGAATGGTTGAAGCTGTGAGCGAATCTCTTTCAGGTACAGATGAAGAAGACGGTGCTAGTCTTTGAGGGATGTCCGCTCTTGCCACTGTCGGCCGCAGTTGGAGGAAGGGCTCATCGATCCCACACCCGGTCTGCTCCCCCTCTTTCTGTGTTCCCATAGGGGTGTTCTCAAGGCAATAGGGACTGTCTTTCATTCGTGTAAACTCTCTGCCCTCACCCGGGGCGCTTCCCCTTTGATTGATTTCGAAAACAACAAGGGGAGCTCGTAATCTGTCTTTTATGCCACGAATCCCCTAAGCATGGTTGGTCTTTCCGCCTTGCCGATGAAGTCTGCCATCTCCAGTCCGCTAGGGAACCTAGAACAAGTAGCAAGTACTCCCTTAATAAAGTAGGCGTCTTTACGAGAACGGGCTAAGCCCGAAAAAGAATAAGAGTACTCGATGAATTCAAACTCGTTAAGTTAGAGATTAGATCGCACGCTATTACCTCTGTCGGATTATATTCTTTCCCAAGCGCTTAGTTCGGGTACGACCGTGCTAGGAGAGAAGTGAAAAAGCTCCATTCAATTGTTATGATGTTAGGGCAACAATGCTACATCCCCGCTAGGGAACCATTCAACCATAGCAAGTAAACCCTACACTCGTAAAGACTCCTTCTTCGGCCCAAGACAGTAGTTTAAGAATCATACCAGTTAGCCTGATTTCAATTAGTCTTTGAATACCCCTGAAAGCGACAGGGCATTTCTTTCTATACGAAATTCACAGGCTTCAACAATTTCTGATCTCTAGCGGACTTCTTTTACTTTCTGTGATCTCTTAAGAGTGAAATTCCTTAGATCAAGACAGTAAGAGTCAGACTCTTTCCCTCGGGTAAGGAAAGCGGGGATTTCTGCCTAGCCGTAGGTGTCAGGTGAAGGGACAGAGACGTCCTATTTCTACTAGACTTGTCTCATTAATGTGAAAACTGGCAAGCTTAGGTGCGCTAGCTTAAGCAAAGCAGTTCGTTCAGGATGTTAAACTTTGTATTCAATCGGGCAAGCTTTCACATATTATGATTTGGACTCTCTATTTGAGTATTCCCACTTCAAAGATGAGGAAGATTTTTGATGCCTCGCCGAGGGATTTTGCCAGCTCTAGCTACAGAACTAGAAGCGAATTAGCTTAGCTCTCGAAACAACAACAGTCCTCTTAAGTTGTTAACGGTCGTAAGGAAGGCCTAGTTCCCGTTGGAGTCTCTTTTTAAGAGTATTGGATTGTCTCTCTCCTTATGGGCCAGTAACAAGGTCTTTCAATGAATAAAGAAATGAATGCCGGGCTCTTTCTTTCACTGCTAAATGATGGTTTTTTCACTTCTCACAGCTGCTCTTTCCACACCTCCGGATATCTGGTGCCAAAATTGTTGTGCGAAGAGTGCGTAACCGTTTTCACGATTGTCAACTGGCTTTTCTTTTCCCCTTACTTGGCTTAACAGAATGCGAGAAAATCGGCCTGGCCCGGTCGCCCTACGCAAAAAATTGGGTTGTCTGTCTTCTTGTTCAAACTCCAAAGCCCTTTTATTCTTGTTGTAACATGGTGTGGTCTAGTCCCAGTCAATCGTTGTACGGGTCTTCCTCGTCTCTGGCTAGCATGAGGACAGATAGGCTCACCCTAGTGGATTCTGCACTCCCTAAAGAGTGAAATCCACTCCTTTAGCAAGGCTACGAAACGAAGGGGACGCGAGAGTTTAATATGAGGAATTAGATCGGCCGGCGAGGAATTCCTCTTCTTTGAATATTTAAAAAATAATAACGCCTAAAGAGTAGGACAAAAAGGCTGCTGGGATTCATGCTATCGAATAGGCGGTTCTTTGCTTGAGAATCTAGCTAGGCCCCTTTTTCTATCAAGATGCCAATCGCTGAAACTCGTGTATTAATGCCTACGGAGAGGTTTATTTACCTGCCGACTAGAAGATGTGTGCCATTAAGGCATTTTTTTTGTACAATGAAGGGCAATAGATAAAGGCTACGAAGGAACTGTGGGACTTGAGGAATGAATGGCGTCCTTTGTTTTGACTTCAAAATGTCTTAGAGAAGGAGCTGTAGGGACGGTGGATGCTACGAATGCCCTGGTTCTTCTTACAGAGTAGGCAGCTTTTGCCTCAGTAGAAGATATACCCAGGGGCAGTTAATCCGATCAATTGCTAGTGTTTTTCGAGGAATCCCCTGCTAGCTTCAGTTCTTTACGAAGTTTCTTCTCACATTGCATGGCGGGCCGCTCTAAGCCTTTTGATTAAAATTATTACCCACCGCCCTTGAAAGGCTTTTGCTTAGCCACGCGTACCGGGTCGTGATCCGGACGAAAGAATTCTCTTCCCAGCAAAACTCTAGCTATTGACTTTGATGTGTTCTCACTCACAAGAAAGCGCAAGTCCCATGTTGATACAGAAGTATGCCCAACAAACGAAAGGTTTCATGGTTTTCATGGTCTTGAGGCATTTTGGTTGACTATTAAGACTAGCCAGGAAGTACCAAAGAAGGATCATTTGGCATAGGCAGCGAGCCCCTACTAGGGCTGGTGGTTGGCTCGGCCATAGTTGATTGTCAAAGATTCCTTCTGTACTTCACATTCTTATGCTTTGTCGGTATGACCACTGGACTTTCCCTTTTATTTTTGATGATACACCACAAGGTGGTCTCCTATTATTCATTGATAGTTGTATACTCAAATCTTCCGACCTGACTAAAGCGCTTCGCTCGTTCGGCTAGGAAAAGGATGATCCAAAGATGGTCAGTCTTCTTCATTCGTACGGTCCAATTTCCCGCGGAGTAGTAATGACATGATCCTAGGCTTTCGTTTTCCCTTTTCGGGGACCGGGTATACTTCACACTCTGGGACTTCCTTCTACTTTCTTCAGACACAACTATATAACATATAAAAAGAGAGGTTGCATTCTACTAAGTAGTCAAAGTCTGTCTTTGCAGCGCTTCTACTTAGCAATTCAAAGAATGTCTTTCTAGGGTTGTGTACCAAAACATTGAACACTTCTCATAGTGGTAGCCTTGACTTCTGATGATGGGAATAGGACGAAATCCCATTTACATAAGCAGTCTACGTCACCAAAAGCATTCACTCATGAGACTTCCGAGGTCAGTGCATTACAGGCAGAGTCAGCCATCCGCGTAGTAGTAACCAAGTAGGAATATTCAAATGCCTCATACTGACCTAATCCGCAGCAAGCTTCGGTGGAGGCCTCAAGTCTACGTCTACCTAAATTTCTTTGTCCAATTCCGTCTTACCAAACAAGACTGCCTTCTGACCAACCCGCGGGTAATCCCTTACTGAGCCTACTCAAGCAATCTCCCATTAGCTGCTCTTTACTTTATACTCAAGCGATTGTAAACTCCTTATTTAGGCTAGCTACTTTGCTGATTAACAAGATTATCGCATTGGAGCTGTGACAGTTATGTAAACGACTTCTCTACCAAGTAATGAATCTGAGGTCAAAGCCAATGAGTACGCCGGATGTTGCATTTTCGCAGTGAGGGAAGGTTGGCTTGACAGGCTTCGTTCTGGATTAAGGAATGCCCCAGGCTAGCTCTTTCGGTATGGAGTTTGCTGTGACTACTGATCAATAAGGATTCCCCTGGTTGAGGGCCTTCTGCTTGGCTTGGTCTACTCTTGATTGGCTTGCTTGCTGCCGTAAGCCATGCACAAAACAAGACCTGATTCTCTCCATCTAGGATTCCTGGTCTGGAAGAAAGAAGACTTGTTTGTGCCTATCTTTTGAATCAGTAATATCCTTTCTTATTCATTGCATGTAATGAGGAATAAGTGAGCTGATAGCTATGATTTTTTGCTCGGAGCTTTCGAATTCCTTTACAACCTTCGTAAGGCCTAGCGAAGTGAGTCTCGGGTGAGACTCACAAGCGTTAAGAGACCTCCCTACTTTCCTTACCTGACAACCCGACTCTGACGTAGCTTGGGCCTACCAGACTGACTCCTTCTCTTCTACCCTCTTTTTTTCTTTCTTAGTCACAGAGAGCGAAGGAAAGCCATCCTTATTACCAAATATTCTGCTCTAGGCCTAGTGCTACTCGCAGTAGATTCAACCATCTGCCTAGATCGGAAAGAGTACGCTCTAAGAGCAGCTTTCCCCGTTCTGACCGATGCATCCAGAGGCCCCCTCTAAGATTGATTGAGTTAGCCGTAGGTAGGAAAGATTCCCACTCTTTTGACCTTCCCTACCCTTCCGGGTAGTTCTTCCTTATGATGGTGGGACTGTAAAAGCACCGGTTGAAGTACCAACACCAACTACAGCTTTTTTCTACTGCAGCTACGGCTGCTGATCGATCTAGTCTAATAGTTTTTCTCGGTACCGGTAGAAGTATAATGCTACTATAGCCGAAAGGTATTATGCTAATCATGATTTCCGCTCATTGCCGTTTGGAGTTCGATGAGCATTCAAGCTAGTCAAAATGCTCATCACACTATATGATAATTCCAGGGCACAACAGAGGCATGCCAGCATCAGCTGAGGAAAAACCTTAGAACTAGCATTTTGCTTTCTTTAGTGGTGGATCATTTCGGTTTCAAAGTAGCTCCTTCTTTTCAAGTAGGTGAGTTCCCCTAGGGAGATGCTTGGAATCGGCTTCATCTAGCCTTGAGGGATTGAGGGTAACGTCTGATCAGTGGTTTGGTGGTCTAACTCGCCGAACCCGGACACCAGCAGCTCGGGTATTAAACTAGGCTTTCTGCCCATCTATCGGCCATAGGGGATGCTTTAAAGAGTACCTGTTCTCCTTTCTTTTAGGAGTTAGGAACTAGGGCAGCTAGGGAAAGTTCGTTTGATAGCCAGCAGGTAGTTTAAAGAGTTTTATAGTAATCCGCTTTCAAGCCTGCTAGGTAAAAGAAAAGAGGAAAGGATCAAGGGCTAGAGCCATTTTAAACCAGTGCCAGGTAACACACTTTCTATATTACCAGTCCTACTTCTATCCCTAAGGACTTATTTGATCCTACTAATGCAAACCATTGGTTGGGGAGGATATTGAAGTGTTGTCTATCCTATTTTTCAGTTGCCTTGCTGAGCGAGTTGCAGTCCCTTCGGCTTGAGATCCTGCAATATCTTTTAAGCTTAAGCCAGCATTCTAAACCAATGCAATTCTGTATTGTTTTAAGGGAGTTCCTTGTTTGCATACGAGAGAGGTCATAGCTAGCAAGACAGTAGTTTGAAAACAGGATTCTTTCACGATGAAGAATGACCTTGAAGTGAAGTACTCTTTCAAGTAAGGATAACAGGTTTTAGGGAAGGGGAAGCTCTTTTTTTCAGGCCAGAAAAGCCAGCAAGAAGGGCTAGATCAAAGGCTAAAGCAGGCCAGTTTGAGATGTAAAATATCTAACTTAAGATAGTTATCTTGCAAGGCTAAGTTCCTCTATTTCCCTTAGCAGAAGGCAATAAAAGCTTAGGCGTGGATTCCCAACTAGAAGCAATCAAGTTAGAAAGCAGGAATGGCGCGGAACCGGTGTGAATTCCATTTCCATACTGAACCAACTCTTCTAAGGAAAGGTTTCACATAAGCTATATCGCTTCTTCCCCTCGCCCGAGAGTAAGGAGCTAACCAAGAGAAACTAAGCTATATGGCTTTCTTGCTGTAATGTATGAAAAAGATCTCCCCTACTTTTTGAATTCAGTCTGGCTCTCTTCTTGAGTCATAAAGTCTCTTAGCTGCTCGGTGACCGGCTTTGCGGGACCGCCATAAGGCCTGGTCCACGCGAGGCAAAGCTCTATTGGGCGAGCAGTTTATCGATGCATTTGACTCCTTACTAAATAGTTTAATTGAGAAAAAACCAGAAGAATTGTGTAAAATAAATGAATCTATTCACGAATTGGGTTTGAACCCTGGGCTACTTTCCTCTTAGTTGATTGTGATTCACTAAAAGAAACCTGACAAGACGAATCTCATTTCTATACGCAATTTAGATAAGAGTCTAGCCCACCGTTCCAGCGATTCTGCTTGTTCTAGCCCTCCCTTTACGCGAATTGGGTATTACCGGCCGATGGCGAATAACTCCTCACAACAAAGGTTAGATGCTTGCGAGGGAATTACAAAAGTAATGAGATTTGGGAAAGTACCAATCCAGATATGAAATGGAGCACAGCTCAATGCGCACTTCCTTCCTGGCTTATTTAATTTCATACTGAAAAGCACAGGTACAGTTGAACAAAGCTATTCAAGGCTTTCCCTCTCGGATTTAGCGCACACTGACTTCCTAATAGTGAGATTCCTATAGTCAAGTCTAAGGAATGAGATGAGGGAGAAAATGGGAGTCTATGCCACCCCGGCTTCACACTAACCGTACTTCCGGCAAACAGAACTAGTTCTCGAGGAAGATTGGAAAAAAGCGGCAGGAGATTCTCTGGATTCACTTTTCTATCTCATCCCTTAGCGATCTCACCTTATCCCTTACTTACTGAACTAGCATCGATAAATTCTCTTCCCCCCGGGCGCTAACTCTGACTTCAATTAATTCCATCATAGCCCTTGAATCTTTCAGCAACTTGTTGGGCAGGAACCCTAGCTAGATTACCAAATCCCTATTTCCCGAACTGCTTGAAGCCCGGAGGTGACTTCGCTACACTAAGGCGAAGTCTTAGTTCAGCCAGCCCATTAGGCTTTTTCTTGCTTGAAGAAGGTTTCACTAGAAGAGCAGATTCGTTCACGTCGGACTCTCACCCGTTGGTCTCTCTTGGCAGAGGAATGGAACCTGTTGGAGAGGGCTTTTCAATAAGGCTCGACTGGTTGGAAGCGCAACTAGTCTTAGCGAGCGAATGCGACGCTTGACCAATGTTGTTGAATCAATAGCAGAGTGAGATTGAGAAAGCATGGCTCTCTAGCCGGGCTTAAGCGAGTTCAGCCGAGGGTCAAAAGTTTTCAATGCTCGAGACCAAGGCAGCATCAAAGAAAGATCTGATCACTGTCCTATATCAAGGAATATAGCAAGTGTGCCGGGAGTGGTAGCTGTTTAATGAATCTCTTTGTGGATCACTTTTCCTAGTCGCATAACCAAAGAAGAGGCATTGTCTCAATGAGCATAAAGTGTAAAAAAGTCTCTTGCGCACACATCCGATATCGGTTTGCTTCCTCCACTGCACTATAATATAAGTAAATAGTCGAAATGTGTAATGACAACGAGAAGACTGAAAGCGAGATTGCAGGCGAGTTGGTTAACGCGGATCCCAATTCATCATAGTAAATCCACCTTGTGATCGGTTCGCAGAAAAGAGCTTGAATCCCTCATTGCTATCGCTTGAATTCATCTATTTGCTCATAGATCTTATTTGTGGTCAACGAAGGGAATGTTCAGCGAGTATGCCTACAATCATCAACGTAGGAGAGGAGAGGCGACCAACGGAAGCTCGACTGAAAGGAGAGGGTAGGGGTGGACATTCAACTATTCCCTTATCGGCTTGGGCTGACCGCAAAGGCATGACCACTACCGGCAGCAGAGATAGAGGCGTAGGTAGAAGTGTATCCATATGATATGGATACGAATCAAATAGTAGCAATCCTTGTTACATATCCATATATATATATAGTAAGCTAAAAAAACATTTTATGTGCCATAAGCACCCATAGTAGCACCTTGACTCAGTACCCCAAAACTATTGAATCTCACCATCATCCGATCTCATATTGTAAAGGGGAGCAAAGGAAGTAGTTTATCCTGAATTCGAAGCGGAGCGGAATGAATCGAATTCCCTAGGAAAGGCACATTTATCAGATGCACATGACAAAAATGCGCTCTTAGTAGGATGCAATAAGGAGCTTACTTACTTTCCCCGCCACTTGAACTCGCGTACCAATCACACCATCACAAAACATAAGGTACCACAAACATAAGATATGCTACACAAAAACGAGCTAAAACGAGGGATCCAAAATTAGAGGGACCCCCCTATACAAAAAAAGAATGAGCTATTATGGACAAGTGTGAAAAAATCAACAATGAAAAAAAGTGTGAAAAAAGTGTGAAAAATGAAGTGTGAAAAAATCAACACTCACAAAAGAGGAACCACAACCATAAGAACCTAACAGAACTTTTCCAAATGTGGGTTCATTTTTGCTTATTATTAATGAACCTACGGGTGCATTTTTGCTTATTATTAATGAACCTATGGCAGGATTCATTTTTGTATTGCATTTCTTTCGTAACAGTATCGCCTTAGGGAAACCTATGGCAGGATTGAATCCGTATTGCTTAGGTCAAGTCAAGGAATCTATTCTCGTTTCCCTTGGATATAAAAGAGGCCAGGAAAGCAGAGGTGAGGTCCGGAGAGTGGGACTACCTTGTCCCTACGTCTTGTATTGCTTCTCTTCCCTTCCATTCACGACTACCTTTTGTATTGTATTTGTTCGTACCAAGGAAGGTGCCTGAGATCATCTTAGGTTAGGAAAAATGCAATACAATAGACAGCACACCTTTAGGATACAATACACATTACGTGCCAAGGTGATTGGCCATCTACCCACACAAATATACCAATACCCACACAAATAGACACCAGGGAAGAGAATGCAATACACCAATACCAGCACTACTAATAAGGGAGAAAGAGGGGAAATTATATAACATAGTACACCCCTTTAGCACACCAGGGAGAGGTAGTGTGACACCAATTGGCCATCTACCTTAATAGATAGGAATGAAATGCAGTCCAAAGCCCACACTGAGACCCAATGCACACATAATCAAATAAAATACGCTGGAGCAACTGCGATAGACCCTTTTCAGATGACGGACTTAAGACAGATACCCTTTCACGTACCAGTTTGAGTCCCGAACTGAGTTATGAACGAACTATACGATATCTGAAGAGAAGATACTTGTCATGTGGGCGAATGAGCAGAGAAGATACTTGTCATGTGGGCGAATGAGATCAAACAAAGATTATTCAGAGAAGATACTTGTCATGTGTGCGGATTCTTTCGTCGCTCCTTGAATTTAAGTCAAGTTCGTTAGTGTAATCGCTGTAGAGGTGGGCCTTTCCTTAGTTTATTGGATGGTGGTCCATCTCGTGTTGAGGTTAGAAAACCTTGGCATAATTCCCCGGGCCCTTCTCCCTGGCCTATATCCCTTTCCCTGGCCTTCCTCTCCTTCCATGGCCTAGGCGGATCAGATGTAGTGGATAGGATCCAAAGCAGCTAAATCGGAGCAGACATCGGAGACATAGGAGCTGGCCCTCAGCGTGGAGAGCATAGGTAGGCATATACTACTGAATCATTCAATTCATGGTTGCTTTAACTATAGTTGCACCTAACTACGGAACTTAATTTGAAACCCGCGGTGTGAAGCTTACTATTGCTATTCTTTATTTAGACCCGTTCATCGCTCCCGTTACGAAGTTACGAACTTTATTTAACTTGATTATAGCGCTTAAATAAAGTGAATCGTTTGGAACCAAGAGAAGAACAAAACGGAAGAAGATCATAGTTGAAGCATCTTCTATAATCAGAAAGATCAATCTGAGCCACGACTCTTGACCCCCGCCAACCCTCCCCTTAGGCGCTGCCGTTGGTCGCTCCTCGAACCTCTGCTATAGAAGCTAGGACGTTGGTTGCCTTCTTACTGTTTTATGCTTAGCTTAGCTTCTTCCTCCGATTACGGGCCCGTCAGACCCCCACTTCCTGTCCCTCGTGAGAATGGATAATTTAGTTTCGAAGTAAGATAGCCGCTGCCTAATTAGACCCAGATACCCAGATCAGCACCCTTCAAGTGGGACCGCCTCGCGGAAAGGAAAGAGCAGCTCTACGTCGCGGGCCAAAGCATCTTCAGTTCCTGGGACCATGCGTTGAGTATAGGGCTATCTATTCTCTATTCTCAATGGAACGAGAGCGAAGTTAACCTTCCTTTAGGGCCCAAGCAAGAGCCGAGGAATGAATCAACTCTGACCGCTACGTGGTGACTTAATAGGGCGAGGGAAACGAGGAATGAATCCACTTATCCGATGCTGGTTCAGAGGCGGATCAGAAGACACGAGTTGTTTGGCTACGCTTTACTTATTACTACTTTCTCCCTTATATAATATAAGACTTCCCGTCAGTGGGCGAAGATTCATTTCTAATCTGAATTTAACTTCCTTTATTAAGACTCGAAGCCGAGCTTATCAAAATCTACTGAGAGTGGTGTGAAGGCTATGGGTTTGTTCAACCAGCGCATTCATCTCTTTTAATGAGCGAGGGAAGCTAGGCTTGAGTATAGTATGGAGCGAGGGGACTACTTTCTAAGGAGCTTACTTGGGGGGAGCTCCACTTTTGGCCGTCTATTGGCGCATTCTTCATTTTACTACTTTATAAGCTGTCTGACTTTCTTCCTTCCCAAATCCCTTCTTTTCCTTCCCAAATCCTTTCTTTCTTCCTTCGTGGGAGCTATACGTGGATACTTTTTCGACGTCATCGCTACTTTCTGTTATTGATCCTCAGTAGCGAGGTGCGAGCGTAGGAGAAGGAAGTAACGAAGCAGTCCGTGGTGGGTCAGATCTGTGCCTATTCACCAGTGCGATAGGTACTCGGTACTCCTCCTTCCTTTGTTGGGCTCGATAGGTGTACTCTTATTGATTGGTATAGACCTCGATAGGTACTCCCTCCCATTGGTATAGACCTCGAGAGGCGCTTCACCGGTTCATGAATTAGACACTTGACTTTGAAGCACTTGACCCGACTCTCTTCTTTATTTAATTAAGCACCCTACTTCCTTCTTTCTTTCTTTAATAAGCACTTGACATCCTTCCCTCTTTCTTTACTTTAAGCACTTCCTTCTTTCTTTACGCGGGTTCAATTCTCCATCTATGAATAGAGCTTTCCGTGAACTTATCACGAGGAATAGCTCTCCTTGAACTTATCAAAAGAGAATAAAGTCAGCCTATAATTTCTAAGCAGAGAATAAAGTAAGCTAGCTATAGAGCCATCAAGAATAGACCTAAGAGACCTAATTTCACTCGTCCATCACGTCTCCCAAGCGTCCCAACATCACGTCTCCAAGCTCTTCGTAGTCAAAGTTCAATTGCTGAACCTCCCTCAACTCCGTCAAGACTACCTCTCTTCCGTGGCATCCGTCAATACTACCGGACTCTTTCTTCCTCTCTTAGTTAGCATAACCAAACGCTAGTATGGTGGATCTCTTTCTTCCGCTCCGTCTGGTTCAATCTCCCCTTAGCTCCGTCAAGACTACACCTCGCAAGGACGGATCTCTTTCTTCCGGCTCCTCTATTAGCTCCACCAAAGGAAAGGAAAGGTAGAGCGAAGAAGAAAGAAAGCAAGCAGTAGCGCATCAGCAGCGGATAGCTTGGGATAGCCTTGGGCATACGCATAGCTCGAAGCAGGCAGTGGGATAGCTTCGGTTCGGATAGCTTCGTAGCGGATAGCAGGGATAGCCCTGGGATAGCATCGGATAGCAGAAAGCGGCTTTGCAGTAGCAGCCAGTTCACCAGTAGAAGCAAGCAAAGCAGCGGATAGCATGGAATAGCAGCATCGGAGAAGCAGCGAAGGAAGAGATCGCCGAAGTTCAAGCTCCCATCCACTCTTTTCAAGCTAAGGCGAGGAGAGAAGACGAGATCTCATGCCGAAGCGGAAGAGGAGAAGTTCACTTTACCCAGATCTCATGCACGCCGACAAATGGTTCTACCCAGCCAGATCTCATGCATGATCCACTCTTTTCATGCCGAAGCTAAGGCAGAACGAGAGACAATAGACCCGATACCAGAGACGAGAGACGCAGCAGACCAGTCGGAGAACCAGGGATTACTTGACCAGAGACGATACCCAGCCAACCAGGGATTACTTGACCAGAGAAGAGACCGGAGGACTTAAATCAGAGACGAAGACGAGACATAAATCAGATAAATTAAATAAGAGAACAGAGCAGAAAGAAGAGAAATCACAGACGAGATGAGCAGTACTGGCGCTCCTTTAATGAATCTCTACTTCACATCACCTCGCATTAGGTCTAAGGTAATCTCCCCGGCAAGGAAAGAAGAGAAGAAAGAAGCTAATCTCCCCGGCAAGGAAAGAAGAGAAGAAAGAAGCTAATCTCTCTGCATCTGTGGTCTAATCTCCCTTGGTCCGATCCAACAAAAGTGGAGTGGACATGAGTGAGTACGGGTACCTCTCTCTACTATTCTACCTCAACTCTTTCTTTAGTTTAGTTAAGCGAGTGAGAGATCTCCCCTCTTTAGATCTCCACGTGAAGCTCGCAAGTCAACTCTCTGGAATTAAGCGAGTGATAGATCCAACCTCTCATATTCCTCGTTGCTCACCGCCAATAGATCTATTCCAGTTGTTCGTTACTGGCATAAGAAAGAGTGGGTCGCTCAGGTGAATATGCCTCGTTCTTCATTCCATTCCCATTCCTCCTAAGCTCCTCTCCTCTTGTTCTAAACTGTCTACTTTAGTACAAAATGGGGATAATGCACGAATTTGGTAATTTCAGACATTCTCACACAACTAATCTTCCGCTCTCACGACGCTCTCAATGTTGGAGTCTTCTCACGAGGTCTATTGGAGTCATTCCGCTCTCACGACGCTTAGTTAGCTCTCTTGACTTCACATTGGCATTCCGCCTTAGCTCTCTTGGATTGGAGTCATTCTTAGCTCAACTCAAGCCACTCCTTTCCTTATCAGCTCATTATATTAATTTAATGGAGGAGAGATCGCCTATCCCAAGCAGAGGTGGGGAAAGTTATGCAGCCAAGCAAAACACCAGCGGTGAGGATTTACAAGCGAAGCACCAACGATCAGTGGGACAGAGAGGGGCTATCCATGTTATAGTTCCTACAAGCGCACCAAGGATCAGTGGTAGGCATGAAGAGCGACCCAATAGATCTCTGGTCTGGTCGGGGTCTTGTCTCTCTTCTCTGGTCGATAAGGCTTCTAGGCTTGGCTCTGGTCGAATACTAAACTGGTTGGCTACACTAGTCTCTGGTCGATAAGGCAGCGAGAGATAAGCCTTGTAGTTGATTTCTGGTCGATAAGGCCGAGAAAGGTCCACGTAACTTTATTTGGTATAAAGAAGTTCCCAGGTCTCTTGTCTCGGGCATCTGGTATCGGATCTGGTCTATAGTATAGAGCATTATTGGGTATCGCGGGCATCAGATCTCAGGTCTCGAGGCTCCCACTGGTCTCTGGTCGATAAGGCTTCTATGGCTCCCACTGGGTCTCTATGTCTCTATCTCTGGTTCTGGGAGGTATCCATGTCTCTGGTTCTGGTAGGTGTATCCATGGCTCTCTGGTTCTGGTAGGTATCTATGTCTCTATATAGGGTCTCGTCTCGGCAAGATCCGGGTGTCGAAACAAAGGGGTAGGCTGCCAAGGATGGGTAAAGGAAGGGAACGGGTCAAGTGCAGTTCCTACTGTTTCTTCGGGTTATGTATGATGGGGTCAAGTGTCGAGAGTGGATTATGAGAACATAGAAGGAATGAGCGGAAGCATGAGAAATAGAAGGGATTAGGATCTTGATAGCTGCGCTAGCGACTTACCATCTTTATCCGAGCTCATAACAGACCCAATTGGAGATGAGACTAGGGAGCTCGAGACTACTCTTAGCTACTTCCCATCTTCATCCGAGCTCGTATCCAATGGAGATTAAACTAGGGATAGAGGGGCGCTATCTCACTCTTGAAAAGTGCCTATAATGGCTTATGTTCCCAGAAAGAACGAAATCTAAGGAATTACGATTCTCACTCTCTTAAAAGCTTTACGAACTTTATTTGCTTTAGGCGCTCCCGTTGGTCGCTTTACGACGCTGACGCTTGTTCGTCTTGCTCACGTAACTTCGTGGATCTCACACGACGCTATCGCTTGTTCGTATAGCTCCCGATAGGGAGCGCACAGGAGACTTGTTCCTATAAGCCCGCTCGTTCCTCCTCTCCTCGTCCTGCCAATGTGCTGTAAACTCTTATGCGCTTGCTTGTCTCTTTTTCCCTTGCTTTCGTTAAATCTGATCTCATCTCTTTCTCTAACTCCACATCGCATGTCTTGCTTGGATGCTTCGGTGCTTCGGTGCTCTAACTCCTTCTCATCTCACGACGCTTAGTTAGCTCTCTTGCATTACGTTCTCACTACACTCTTTACGTCATATTGGCATGTTCGCCCCTTCTACTTAGCTCTCTTCTTGGAGTCGCATTCTCACTTAGCTTAGCTTAGCTTAGTAGAGTAGCTCTCTTGGAGTCATTGCAAATGATTAAATGAAATTCCCTGCCAATGAAATGATTAAATGAAAGAAATGACCAATCCACGTAGAGTTGAGAAAGAAGTCCACGTAGAGTTGAGGAAGAAGTCCAATACAAATTGAGTTGAGGAAGAAGTCCAATCCAAGTAGAGTAGAGGAAGAAGTCCAATCCAAGTAGAGTAGAGGAAGAAGTCCAATCCAAGTAGAGTAGAGGAAGAAGAAAGAACGTAGTTGCAGGGGCGTGAGGAAGAGAATCCATAGTTGAAGGCTCCGCGAGTTCTCTCTTAGCCGTCCAATAAAGAAAGTGAGTGTCTAGGCGAGTCAAGTCTCTCGTTCTGGTGCATTGTAGAAAGCTGCCTCGTTTACCCGTGGCGTGCCTCGGACGAACAAGAGTCATGAAAAAGCAACATGAGTAATTATAAGTTCAAGCTACGAATACGCATCTGACGGGAAGGGGTCCTCTAATCTCGACTACTCTATTCGCGGGCCAAAGAACTTCTTAAGGCAGTCAATCTTCCTTTGCTGCATAATAGCCATGAGAAATTGGATTCCTCGCTGAGGTAGAATCTTTTTCTCAGCGGGAGGATACCTTGGGACCAAGCATTCCTAATACGGGAAAAGAAGAATTAACCCAAGCTACCCATCACATCCTCCCCAGCTACCTATCACATCTTCCAAAGCTACCTATCACATCCTCCCCAGCTACCTATCACATCCTCTAAGCTGTTTGGTGCAAGGCTTTAGAGTCACTCTAACTGTTTTGTGCATATGAAGGGTTTATAGTCACTCAAATACCTTACCTCTTAAAGGGGTCCCCAACCCTAACCCCTCAATGCTTTCATCCTAATTGCACCCATCTATCAGGTCATCCAAAACCATAAACTGGAGACCCAATCGCATCACTCCTTTAATCTCCAATCGCATGAATAGTGGACTCCCCAATCGCATGAATAGTGGACTCCCCAATCGCATCCCTCCTGGAATCATAAACTAACCCTTTCTGGTATACTAATACTGTACTCTGCAATCGCATCAGTCCTTTAATCTCCAATCGCATCCCTCCTGGAATCATAAACTAACCCTTTCTGGTATACTAATACTGTACTCTGCAATCGCATCAATCGTCGAATCTGAAACTAACCCGTTCGGGTATCCCCAATAGAGGTATAACCTAATAATGCAATCCCCACTCCTTGACTAAAGCCCAACCGCAAGAAGAGAAGAGTCACGAACTCAAGCCCAAGAAGGGTCACGAACTCTATCTACTACCCCTACCGCAACCCGAATGGCCCAACCGGTTTATCATACCCCAACCCGAAGTATTGTATCGTATACCTGTTTCTTCTAAGACTATAAAGGATATTGACTTTTACCACTAAAAGGGTCCTTCAACCCCTACAAGGGTCGTACTACCACTACCCGATAACTCTTAATACCTTTCAGCCGCAACGCAAGGCTAAGCCGCAACGCAAGGCTAAGCCGCAACCCAAGCCCCATTCGCAACCATAAAGTCCCAGCCCAATACAAGGCTAATAACCCCACTACAGCTAATAACCCTACCCCCAGTGGAAGTGCCATTCGCAACCCAAGTCAAAACCCCATGGGATACCTGAAATGCCGAATACAAGGCTAACCTACCGCAAGTGGAAGCTAACCTACCGCAAGTGGAAGTGCCATTCGCAACCCAAGTCAAAACCCGAGCACAAGTAAAGGGTCCCCAACCGCAACCCTAAAGGCCGCAGCGCCATCATTCTACTCTATTCCTTTCATTTGGCTGGCTCTCTTTCCGTACTGTCTTTGAGGTCATCTTTCTTTCTGCCATCATTCAACTCTTGAGCGATTGGCTCGTGTATCTGCTACTGAATTTGCACTATTGCCCTTTGTATCTCCTACTTAATTTGCACTATTGCCCTTTGTATCTCCTACTTAATTTTGACTCCTGCTTGAGTGTTCTTCGGTTTCTGTACCTTCGCCTGTCGGCTCAGCTCTTCAAAATCGACTATCGTCTCACGGAGATAATCCTCGTCTACTTCTAAGATAAATTCAAGCAATACTCAACGAAATGAAAGCAAATCAATCTACTCAAGTGTCACCCCTCCTAACATCAAATACCGTTACTCACATCGAATTCAAGCAATCCTATCGTTCGTCTACCCTATGGTGTCTATCGTATCGTATCGTTCGTCTACCCTATGGTGTCTATCGTATCGTATCGTTCCGTCTACCCTATCAAGTCAATTCAATCTAAGTAACTTCCATCTACCTTTCGAAGCAATACTCTTCTCTTTTCAAACCACTGTATCGTATCCTTCGTGTACCCTAGAGTGTCTATCCTATCCTTACTCAATTCAATCTAAGTCACTGCCATACTAAAATACGTCAATCCCAAATCTCTCTTCTCTTTTGAACCCCAAGCAGCAACTCAAAGTGAATGGGCCCCAGTCCTGTAGTGTTTGTTCTTCTCAACTCCAACCCCTCTCCAACGAAATGAAATGAAATTCAAGCAAAGTCACTGCCATCTCCAACTCCTAGAAAGCCATACTCTTTTCAGTATTAGATTTCTTACTCTACGAGAGGAATACAAGAGATACGAAACTCAAATCAATGAAAGCTAAACTCTCTTCCCAACCTTAGATCTTTGAAATAGGAATAATTCCTGAACACGTCCTGTAAGATCAATAGTAGTTGTAACCAGTAGCTCTCTTCCTCATACTCAAGTCAATCAACTCATACAACTCAATCAACTCATAGAAAGCACCCTAATACAATAGAAATACTCTTTTCAAATCACTACAACCCATCAGCCCATCCGCCCCGAAGCGAGGGAAGGATTCAATCTACAACTCCCCTTCGCCTTCCTTCTTTCGGCTCAGCCTCAGCAACAGTCTAACATGGCTTTAGGCCATTGACTCTGACCCTCATATTGACGGTCGATCCCCAGCAAGTCGTAAATGGCTATATAAAGAACACTACGAAAGATCTATCGTAGTGTTCTTTATATGCACAAATATATATATTATTTCGACTTTCTCTTTCGCATCTCAAATTGAGAGCCCAATGACTATACTCCGTGGCGTCAACTGGAGTCCCTTCCAAGTCTTTATGCAGCTGTGTCTTGGGTTCCATTGGATGCTTGGTGGCATTGCAGTCTGCCATCTTGAACTGAGATAGAATTTTCTTGGCATAAGCTGATTGTCTAAGTCAAATCCGGCTCTTTTGCTGCTCCACTTCAATCCCTAAGTAGTAGGAGAGAAGACCCAACATCTCAAATTCTGTCATCATCACTATTTGTTGTTTGAACTTGTTGATTTCTTCTGTGCTACTTCCTGTCACGATGAGATCGTCGACATACACTCCAACAAGTATACTTGCTTCTCCTTCACCTCTTG
>JBAMIB010157917.1:0-13255 GCA_037177415.1 Kaempferia rotunda
AAAATAAATTTTTTAAATAGAATAACTGATATGACTATTTTAAATCCCCAAATCCACCTCCTAAACTTAGCATCTTTTATAACTCATTCCATCTGCTTACCATCTGCTTACTTTTTACTCATTCTCATTTACCTTCTGATCGAAACGCTTGGGGTGACACTTCCCCCACTCAGAACTGTGTGATGGTTAATGCATGAGAGGTTATCATAGAAAGTCTAGATATCAAAACTCAGCGCATTCAAATATATACCTCCTCCATGTCTTAACCATTTGCGTTAATGGCCAATAGTATTTAGCTCCTCTGTGTTGGTCTGAGACGAATTGATGGGAGCGCTGGGGTGAACAAATGACCTTTTTCACTTTGGGGCGAGCACTTCGTCTTTTTGCCACGTGATCATCATCTATGCCATCGTTCCATCTCGGCTATTTAAATGCTCAGAGCCACCCATCCCGGCCATAGCGACCAAAGGGAGATGCGAACTTACTCTACAGAAGTGAGGGAGGAGGAGGAGAAGGCGGCGGCGCCGGCGTGGTCCGCTAAGATGGAACAGGGGAAAGAGAATGATGCGGCCGAGAAGGAGCAGTATCCGCAGAAGCGTAACAGGGTGAAGCTCGAGGGCTACGTCGACGGCGGAGAGGCGGACGGCGAGGGACAATCCCCGGACGACGCGGCGTGGACCAGGAGCTTGACGGAAGGCGACCTCGAGGAGCTCAAAGGGTGCCTCGACCTCGGATTCGGTTTCAGCTACGAGGAGATCCCCGGGCTCTGTAACACCCTCCCGGCGTTGGAGCTCTGCTACTCGATGAGTCGCGGCTTCTTCGGCGATCCTCAGCAGCTGCACCAACGACCGCTTGCCGACGCCTCCATCGACCGGTGCGCCTCTCCGCCGTCTCCTCCCGTCGCCAACTGGAGGATCTCCAGCCCTGGTAAACATTCTTCTTATGATGATTTTATTAAATATTCTTCGATGTCGATATCATCCACAGATGATGATGATGATGATGATGATGATGATGATGATGATGAAATTGAAAAAAAAAGTTTTTTATTTATATTTTGATATTGAAGTTATTTGATTCACTCGTGTTGTTAGCAGGAGATCATCCGGATGAAGTTAAAGCGAGGTTAAAGTATTGGGCTCGAGCAGTGGCCTGTACTATTAAACTATGCAATTGACAAAAAGTTGCATCTGTTTAACTTCTTATGAACTCTGAAAGTTGGAAGAATTGATCAGCTAATGGAGTTTGGTGCTGAATCTAATCTTTTTTTGGCAGATTTAATCCTCTGCTTAGCACCATCAAAGATGCTGCAATTTTTTGCTGGAGATTTTCATATCAGAATCGTACATAGTAGTAGATCACAAGTGAGTGAGGCATAGAAGAAGAGCAAATAGTGAAATTAAGATTGAACAGTTCTCGTGTATCTGTATAGCACGGTGAAGTGCTTTTCTTCTTTCTTTTACGGTCAGTATCTGTATAGTATCCGGTGTAATTTAATTATAAAAATGGATTTTGGATGTTCTTGATTCTATATTATGATCAGCCAGAGTTACAGTGGGATAATTCAGCAGTGCCTCTTCCATAACCTTGATTTTAGCTATCAAGAACTGTGTGTGTTTCGCAGTGCTCCTTGAACTTTACTCGTCTCCTCAACAAGGTGGAATGACTTAAATCGATATGAAAATGGATGAAATGTAATTTTTTCCATTGAAGATTTATTGTTTTCTCAGAATAGATCTATTCGATTATTATCAAGTTATTTAACGAATTTAGACTATGACGGCAATTTTTTTTACAAATAAAAAAAAATAATCGTAGGGTCAAGAATGAGATAATTCGAAGCATAAAGGGATAAAAACCCTTTTCCAGATAAATAGCAATATGTTCTTTTCTGATTGTTTTAGTTTAGTATATTCTCGAGTGCACGCCTCTCTTGGACACGTGTCCTCAACTGACGATCCACATCATGGCATCCAACGGCCCATATTTATTTTATTATTTATTTATTTTTTCGGCTCTTTTAATTTCCATTTTTGGCTTTGACTCGAAGTTGGGCGCCTGTCCACCGACCTGTCGACGGATTCCATCCGATACCGAAGTAGATGCCCTTTAAAGGCTCAGCTACCTCCCAATGCCCGCCTCTCAGGAGTAACATGTTCGGCGATTGTGGCTTGCGCTTCCCTTCCCTCCGGCGCTGGTTCGGCGGCGGCGGTGGCCGGCGAGGGGAGGCGGACCAGGACCTCGACCCTGTGCTGCTGGTCTCCGGAATGGGGGGCACGATTCTGAACGCGAGGAGCAAGAAGAACGGCTCCACCATCCGCGTCTGGGTCCGAATCCTCCTTGCTAATCTCGAGTTCAAAAAGTACCTCTGGTCCCTCTACAATCCCGAGTCCGGTTTGCCCTCTCCCCTACATCATGTTTCGTGCTCGCTTGTCTTGGTCTTTTGTTTTGCTTCGATGGATAGCCCGCTTTTCTATAATTTCTTGTGTTGGTAAAGTAGTTGGTCTTTTGGCGATCGGGTCTGGCGTTCTGATCTTTTCTGGTGTTCAAGAATCTGGATTCTGATAGACAGATGATTTGGCAGGGTATACGGAGTCACTCAACGAGAACGACGAGATTGTTGTTCCGGACGATGATTACGGGCTTCAAGCGATCGACATTTTGGATCCATCGTTGGTGAGCGCTCTCTTTCCTTTTGTTCTTGTATGGCTTGTTTTCTTTCTCCGGGCATATTGTGATTGTTTGCAAGGATCTGTCGTGTGCTTGCGTGGCTATCCATGTTTAGTATAAGAAGTTAGGCTAATTAATGAGAGTGTTAGTGAAGTTCTATGAACGGATGAAGCAGAGTGGATGGGGACACTTCTTTACTAATAAATCCTTCTTCTGTAATGTTGTGAACTATTTTTCAATGTTATGCCGCAAAAGAATGAAAAGTACTTATTGAATTTCTTGACGAGTAAATATAGCTTATTAGCGTGCTGGTTCAAAGTTACATAATCTTAACTGTGACATTTCTTCTTCCGTCAAGTATTCTTTTCTTGCCTACAATTTTGTTTTGAATGCATGCGCATAGAAGAGTTGTATAAATAAAAAATGACCAACTCTATATGCATTTGTTATCAATCAGATTTGAAGCTTTCCTTCTTAAAGACTGGCTGATCCTACAGTTCACTATTTTACATGCAAAGCCATGTGACAATGTAGCAGGCTTTCTCATGCGAACAAACACATAGATGTGTATCTGGTGTCGGTGATAGGCTTGTCACTGGATGATTATTGTTTCATCTAGATATCATTTTCTGCATGCTGCTAGGTTTTGGCAAATGTTTCTTATCAGAATTTGTTTTTTCCTCTGTCTTCAGTGGGCAAAGCTATTCCATCTGACTGAGGTATATCATTTCCATGACATGATAGAGATGCTTATTGGATGTGGTTATGAGAAAGGAACCACGCTCTTTGGATTTGGTTATGATTTTCGTCAGAGCAATCGGTAGTGATATTATTTTTTATTGTATTTTGTAATAATTTTGCCAAGCTCATGTATACAACGAAATCTAATGAACAATCATTGCACTTCTTGATGTGTTGCTTCAGAATTGACAAAACAATGGATGGACTGAAGACAAAATTGGAAATGGCTTATAAAGCTTCTGGCGGTAAAAAAGTAAACATAATATCACATTCTATGGGAGGAATGCTCATACAATGCTTCATATCACTGCATAATGATGTACGTGCCCCTTCAAGTTTCATGGCTAAATTTCTTCTTTGTGCTCTACCTTTCTTTAACATAAATAATTATTTTGTGTTGCAAAGAAAATGATAAACTATTTTTTTGACAGTCTTTTGCTAAGTATGTCAATAAATGGATCTGCATTGCTTGCCCCTTCCAAGGTGACAATGATCCCGACGTTGTATAATGTGTTAGCTTTTACCCACTTCACTTCATATTAAATCTTAAACTTTCATGATTATGCAAGCTCTTTATTGAATCTGCATAATGTGTTTTTTTGCCACTATACCTTATTTTTCAACAGGGGCACCAGGATGTATCTATGATTCCCTTATAACTGGATTGCAATTTGTTTATGGTTTTGAAAGCTTCTTCTTTGTTTCTAGATGGACAATGCATCAATTGGTAATTCCTTAACATGTGAGTTTATTTCATAGTACAGCCTACTCATTGAATGTCATACCTGAATCAATTACATAGTTGCAACTATAAGTACAGATCCTTTTTTTTTTTCAGAACATGAAGGTTCTGATAGAATTTTGCCTTTTTAGTCTATAATTTTTCTTTCAGAAGTTTCAAGAAATGGCGTTTAGTGCAAGTTTAATCAGAGAAATTTCCAGTCATTATGCAATCTTCTTATTTATGAACATTGTGTTAATTAAGTCATCAAATGAACTATGCAAACCATATATTATTTTCAATTCTATGGATGCACCAAAATGAATAAACCCATTAAAATATAAAATACTAGTTAAAGTTAAACGAAAGTATGGTAACTGTGTTTCCACAATTGCATGCATGCTAACCTCAGATCCGGTCCATTAACAGCAGAATTGTTTGTTATACACAATTGAGTGTATGCTAACCTACAATTTTTAATATTTTAGTCCAATATTCTATATATTTATCTACTCGATTTATATTCACATTTAATATTCATACTTGTTCAATTATTTTAATTAAATATTTACTAATTTCGTATTTTAATTTTAAATTTGTATGTTTTCTTTTTTGCTGTTGGGTACTTATGCTTGAAATAAGTCAATCTGTTTTTTCTCTATGCGTTCTAATACATTTGTACAATTATCTTTTAAATTTGAATATATTTTCTTATTTAAATTATTTTACATTTCATAACATTTAATTGTTTTATTTTCTTATATAAAAATTTTATTGTTTCATGATAATGATAGTTTTCACCTAGAGTGATAAATTAGTTGTATCAACTTAAGTAAAAATAATAGATAGCAAATCAAATATAAATGAGAAAGTCAAGATGAGAATATCTCATTGTTATCTTTTAATTTTGACTGGAAATATTTTGGTTGGCACAAGTTTTCTTTTGACGGAACACAAAAACAATACATAATTTTTTTTGGAAACAATTTTTTAGTGAAATAAATGGCGAACACTTTCAGCAAATAGCATCTCGTGAAGCATATAGTCCACCATGCCTGCTGTTATGTAATTTTTAGTTCAGGAAGTAACTTGGTCTGCTTATGAGCTGAGTTCTAGACAATTTGAACTTTCTTGTTTTGGTTGTCTTATAAATTGAAAAATTACTTTGTTCTATTTGTATATATAATTATTGCAGTTTTCATTAAAATTCTTCACCTAAAGAATTTTTACATTTGCAGTTGGTTGAATGCCCATCTATCTATGAATTGCTGCCAAACCCAGACTTTAAATGGAAAAATCAGCCCATGATACAGGTTTGGAGGAAACTATCTGAAGATAATGGAGTTGTGAAGTTGGAAGAGTATGATTCATCTACATGCATCTCTTTATTTGAGGAAGCTCTAAAAAATAATGAGGTAGTGTGTGGCTTATATATGCAGGCCCTATTTCAACCCAATGTACAGTTGAAGAATGGATATTCTATGTCAATTTATCTATTAGGTTAATTATTTTCCTTGTGAGATGTAAACTAAACTAGTCTTAACTTGTTTACGGAGATACTATCTTTAAAGAGAGAAATAAGTTGTCATTTGAATTCAAATTCAGAACTACAAGTTACCCTATTTTGGTTTTGCACATCTTTGATTGAGCAGATCTTGCAGGAACTATTAATGTTTCTACTATATAAATGTTGTGTATTTGTCAATTGATTTCTCATAATCATACCTTCTTTTTATTTAGCATGAATTTTATATGCTTGGATATTTTGGTGACAATAATGTTGCCTGCAGCTTTTATTCCTTGATGGTTTATTATAGAATCTATAATGTTTCTATTATATCAATCTTTGCATATTTTATGCCTTCAGTTAACTTATCATAAACACTGTTTTAATTAGCATGAACTCTACCTTCCTAAATATCATGCGAATGTTTAGCTTTCAGTCTTTTTTTCCATCTAGGATCAAATATGCAAAAATGTTGTTGTTTCCTTAGAAAGTCGTTGCTAATTAAACTTTAATCAACAACTCTTTATTGTTTTGTAGCTTAATTACAGTGGGAAGTCAATTGCATTACCATTCAATTTTTCTATCCTTGAATGGGCTACCAACACTCGGAAAATCATTTATGATGCCCAGTTACCTGACAGTGTCAGCTTTTACAACATATATGGGACATCATATGAGACTCCTTTTGACGTTTGGTATGTGTTACTGAGTTCTTTACATTTGTTTTAAGTAAATGCTGTTTTGACTCCTTATGTGCTAAGTAAAAGGCCCTCAATTAACTATTTCCCCTAGACGTTTATTTATCTTAATTACTCTACTCTCTAGTGTTCTTTACATAAGAGGATTGAGCCTCTATTAACCAAGTTTACTTAGCAATTAAAATGTTTTTTCAGAGGCTGGATCTATATTTTTTTTTCCCTATTAATATGCACTCATTGATGTACTAGCAACAATGGAATTCATTTTAAGGATGGTGACCTTACATGAAAGAGGGCGGTTTGTTGGGATGTCAAACTCCCAGTTCATACTTTTCTTTGTTCCAGTATTTATGAAATAATGTTCAATTAAGTACTTTGCAGCTGGAATTTGTAAGCTCTTCCCTTGCAGTTGGAACCTCAAGACAATCTATCAAAGACCCTTAGGATGTAAGATCAAGCTTCCTATGTAACAAATTTTACTTAGAAACAAAATCCTATCTATAACACAATTTATCCAAAATACAGCCAAGATATTACATTGGTCGATACAATAAATAGGTATTTAAGTCCATCTTCAAGCTTATAATCAACAGAAATCAAAAGCTCCTCACGACTTCACACTTTCCATGAAATCATCCAAGCTTGATCACTTCAATCTTCAATTCGTATGATATCATATACACTTTGATTAAATAGACATCTGACTTCAATCATATTACTAAACTATCAAAACACTATAGCTAAACTTAATCACAAGGAAGGAACCATTCTTCAAGTATCAATAGTAGTCAATTGTTCAGGACCATTGAAACTTGAAGAATGTCTAGATCTATGCATCCTAGGTAGATTTTGTGAACATTTTTACTAGAGAATCCGGTAGTATATATTCTTTTACAACAGTGGTTATTCAGACTTTGTGGTTAAAGAAGAAATTGACTTTTAATGACATGGCACTCTGTCTTCAATCAACAAGATATATACTGTAAATTGTTCTATTGAAAGATTGAGTTGATTTTTTTTGAATTATGTTTGATAGTGTCTAAAAATACTTTGAGGACTTATCATGATTGTTTCGGTCTCCCATATATTTAGTTCTGAAATCATTATCAATCATTGGACTTTATTGATTGAATTTTCTGCTGAACTTTATATATGACTTACGTGGCACCAAAAAAGATAATGCTTTGTATACTTTCTGCATCAGCTTTGGATCTGAAACTTCCCCTTTTGATGACTTAACCAAACTGTGTCACACAGCGGTACTGCATATGCCCCGATTTTCTTTTGAGATTTTAGTTATTGTCATCAGTTGTCAGTCATTCGCTTGCCTTCTGTTTTCAGCCTGAGTATTCTTATGTAGATGGGGATGGGACTGTTCCTACTGAGTCTGCTAAGGTAAATGCACAATTTTATATCTTAAAGAGCCTGTATCACAGTTGGTCGATTCTGAGGCAAACAAGCATATTTCCTGTATCAAAAGAATAGTGTTAAAACCAATCTGCTTTTGGCCATAACCGTTCGTATATTTTGGTGTTAAACTCCACTGTGCTTCACCAATTTGTAATTGTCGAAGTAGTATTTTTTGTACTATCCATGCAAATTCTTCAGGCACATACAAAATCATTGGTAGTCTTCAATGGACATGACACCTGCCTGAAACCTTTTGAGAAACGTTAAGGTCTAGATTCTAGAAGAAAATAATTAAATATCTGAACATTTAGCATGGACTTACGGATCTCCATCTTTTCTACAGGTTTCCTTAAATATAATATTTTAAAATGTTAAATTACCATCGGATCATAGAAAATTAGGAAATATTGAATTGTTGCTTCTATATAAGAAAAATAGTCATCATGAAACAGCACGTGAACAGCACATGAAACAGCAAGCAGCCCTTTTGAAAGTTGTGTTTTCCCTACCCTTACCTAGAATCATGAGCTGATAGTGAAAGTCTATATGTGTATACTTATATGGACAATAGCTCACGTGATTATCACTTTGATCCTTCAGAATTCATGGACAAATATGTAAAATCTGAACATGGTTTTTAGAGTTTTCTTGTTTAGTATAGCTTATTCAGAGGTTTTTATAATTCAGAACTCTTGGCATATAAAAAATTAGATAATTGTCCTTTATTTATTCATTTTTTTTGTTTGAAAAGAAAATTCGTCTGGCGGCAGATTGCATGTTCTTGAAATAATTGTAGATGCTTTCTATTTCTCAGTAATCTGTTTTAGTTCGAAGTCTTTAGAATATGTTTAAAGCTTATTGATGCGACAAAATCCCTTTAACTTCAATTCTATAATATTGGAATATGTTTTTATTTATGTTTTCACGCCTAAAATATTTTCATTTCCTTTTTGTCTGATAGGCTGATGGATTTGCGGCGACTGCAAGAGTTGGTATTAAAAATTCCCACCGAGGTTTACTGAGCGATAAGAAACTCTTGAACCTCGTGAAGCAATATTTAGGCGTTGGTGAAAAATCGAAACGCTCCTCAGGTTCCAAGGTGATGGATATACATTTCCCCTCTCGGTCTCAGTTGTCTACGAAGGAAATTTTGTGACTGGAGGGTGTGGAAAATAAATGTTGATAGTTGAGTTACTTCTAGGGGGACTTGTCTCCGATTTAAAGTAGGAACTTCTGGACTCTTTAGACATTGGTAAATCAATAATTGATAGAATTGTTGAAGAGATCAAACATTGTAAAGAATAACACAGATTTTCTATTCTCTTTTCCACAGAAATAATACAAGTCTACCATAATTCTTTTGGCATGGATCTTGTTCCTTGATAAAAACTGTCAACCAGTCTTGATACAATTGATGTAGTGCTGTCTCCTCTAGGCCAAAATGTCTAAATCACTCTCATTTGAGACACGCTTAATTAACTTGATTCAACGGTTTAGTGAATCGTTTGTGATTAAAAAATCTTGAATGCCCATTTAATAAAAGTTAAAACTAATAATTTCATTTCATATGAATATGTGGTTTAACATGGACCAAAACTAGTAAAATTAAATAATGCTTAAATTTATCTTTTCGAAAAGACAAATAATTCATTTAATTAAACATGTTTTTGTCTCTTTTATATAAATTAGTATTTCACCGTGCGATGCGGATTACATCTTCTATAAAATATGATAAAACGTTGGATAATATGATTTTTTTTACTATTCAATTAAAACCTAAAAACATTATTTATATGTTTGTGATTAAAAAATTAGTGAATCTTGGATAATATAAATTAGTGAATCGTTTGTGATTAAAAAATCTTGAATGCCCATTTAATTTATTCTATAAATATGTTTTTAATAAAAGCTAAAACTAATAATTTCATTTCATATGAATATTTGGTTTTAACATGGACTAAAACTAGTAATATTAAATTATGTTTAAATTTATCTTTTTGAAAAGACAAATAGTTCATTTAAATAAACATCCTTTTGTCTCTTTTATATAAATTATATATCAGAAGATCAAACATTAGTTTAAAAAAAAACAAATACCAATTAAATATAAGATAATTTTATTTTTAAAATATTTGAATTATTTTAGTGAATCAGGTTATTAAATTAAAAAATGTAATGGTATGAAGAACAATTAATTGTTTTTTTTAAATAAAATTTATTTCTTCTTTAGTTAATATCAATAAATTTCTTTAGTTAAATTTAGAGTATTTTGAGTTAATTTTTGACAAAGGACGACATGTATTTCTTCGGGAATGTGCCAAAGCTGAAGCATTAAAGGCTTTGCGTGCATAGCCCGTTGGAACCACATACAGAGAGATATCTATATATGATCCAAATTTCTAAATTTTACTGATAGAATTAATAATCTGTTGAAAGTGTTCAAATTATTTACTTTATTCTTTGATTCTTTGGTCTTTTGTTTTTTCTTTTCTTTTCTTGCTTCACTTTCTGTCTTGGCATTCTGAGTTGAGGAACAAACTTGGAAATGACTAAGCTCATCTATCATCAGATCCACAACCCACTTGAATATTTTTGAAGAGAGAATTAATTTTTATGGACCAGAGAATATTTTGTTTTCTGAAACAATAATTAATTTCATGTGAAAACAACAATATAATTAATCAGAGAGGTGGCTTCTCTTCAGCTGAGAACCAGCTTAATTAAACCACCCAGTGGATCTTGCACTATGTTGTTACATTCTTGCTCACTGAGAAGATTCTTCAGGCTTCAGCTCTTCATGCACCTGCAAAACCCCTCAATATTAACAATCACAGTCAGTGAAATATATATAACCAAATTGATGTTATTAATTCTGACCATTTATGTTTTGTTTTTGCAAGAGGCATCTGCAGTGCATCATAGTGTCCATAGCCATCATACAGCACTCGAATCGGGTTCTCTTTGCCATATTCCTGACCGTACTCGGCTATGATTTTCGGATCACCAGAGCTGTTGCTAGACATGTAAACCGTGATCGGCATCCTGCAAAAACTAGCTAGGCCTTCAAATCATGGTCAAAACTGGTTGATGAACTCAAATGATGTCTATTAGATTGACACTGACTGAAGAACATGAGAGCACATGAGCAGCTCTGGTTCACCTCCCCAAATGTGAGGCATCCTGATCTGCCTCACGTATGTGTCAAAGTCAGACTCAAGAAACCTGCAGTTGCAAAAAATGATTTCTGAAATATTAAATTTAAGATAATTTTGAGGAGATTTCTACGTGCCATTCTGTGTCTGCCCTCCTCCTGATGAATTCATCAGCTACCTGATACAATTAACGAACAGTTTCTGTAAATTTTTTTTTTTAAGTTGCAGGAATTAAAGTAAAAAAAAAAAAGAGAATTAATTATGTGACTTTTGATCTCAGATCATCTGCAAGTTCTTTCTGAAGGTTTTCCCTTGGAGATGGCTTTCCTTCCCTGATGCAGGCACCATGGACTACTGATCTGAACAAGCATCTTCCATCACCAGGTATTCCTGCAACAAGAATTAATGCAACCTCATAATTTTCTCTATCTCATGATCTAAAGAAGGCATCTTGAAACAAACCTAACCCAGCACTTCCCATTCTCGATCGCCGTTACAATTAGAACGAGGTCAGAAGGCACAGGAACGACCACAAATAGCACAAGCAGTGAAAAAGTTTCACCAAACTTTGAGCAAAAGGAAAGAACAGGGGAGGGGAGTGCATCCTTTGCTTGCAAGCAGAGAACGGATTATATATGCTAAATTAAAAAGAAAACAAGCGTTTCTCGCCGGAAATTAGACGACGGACGTACGAATGGACCGCAGATGGTTAGTTGGACGTGCTGTCCGATCCCGACATGGATTGAGGAGAACGGAAGGCAGGTGTGCATTCATGAAATGGGCAGCAATTCTCTCAAGGAGAGCTGAGAGTCGACTCTTGAACTATCTGTCGATTAGGTGGAGGGGAAATGGTAGGAATATTCCTCTTGGATTGATTCTCAGAGGAGAGGAAATGGTGGAGGCACAAAGGAGGAATCGATTCCATGCTTTTGTTTCTTGCTTTCTCCAATTGCATCCTGTTCTCTCCGTTGCATCTTTTTTTACTTCTGCTTTCAAAGTTCGACAGCTCTAGCCATGGTGATTCATCCTGCTGATCATCCTGATGATTCATGTTTTCGAGAGACGGAGAGGAACTTTGGCAAGTCGGAGGACACTTCTGATTTGACTTATAATGCATCAAGAACAACCCAATAGATGTATTAGGATCTTATTATCATCAATTTCTAAGGCAAGATTGATATCAAGAATCGGCTACGAAGAAACTTACCTGAATCCATCGCAATGCTTGGATCTTACTTGTCACTAGGTATCCTGTGAATGCAGCGGAAGTCTTCCATAGGTTCAGGCCAGCAACCTAGCATCTCTTCTCAATGGGGAAGAAGAAGCAAGAAGCGGAAGAGGGATTGGTTCAACATGCCCTAATTGAACCAAAACTCATCCCTTATATACTTGGCCCACCTATGAGGACTATTTACCAAAAGGCCCATCACTCATTAACAGCCCATCAATGTTAATGAACTGGGTTATTGGATCTACACATTAAATCCACATCTATTAAATCCAAACGCTCTTTAAATGCAATGATGCATTAGATCACTTAATTGGGTTTAGGTACTTTAATAACAATTAGTTGTATGTGTGTGAGTTAATTAAGTGTAAGCCCACCAAATAGAGATTAAGTCCACCCATGTGAACTCAATTGGATTGGATCCACTCATGCAGACTGAATCCTACATAGCTAATTTAGAGAGTCTGGTTAAAGGATTACCCATGTCACTAGGGCTTCCTGGTCATACTTTCTCTAAATTAGCACAAACTTTTCCTATCATTGAATGTCGATGAATTAGAATATCCTACTTGTATCATTCGAATGCTAGCATGAAGAATAGCTAACTTAGAGAGTCTGGTTAAAGGATTACACATGTCACTAGGGCTCCCCGGTCATACGTTCTCTAAATTAACATAAACTCTTCCTATCATTGAATAAGTAGAATTCATTAAATACATAGATCAACCATGCATAGAATTGCCCTCTTAAGAGATTGAACTCTAAATTAGAGGAGAGATACCCTCTGTCACAAGGTCTTGCCACTTCAATCTAGAGAATCCCCATCCATAAAAATAGACAATCTATACACTTATTCAATCAAATGAAACAATCAAGCACACAACCATCTCTTAAGCATTTCATCGAATAAGAACAAAGAATAAGCATGTCATTGGACTAGGAAATGAATATATCCAAAGAGTTTACATCAATTTACATCACAATTACTCTCTATGCCCTAAGAATCAAAGATCTACTCCATCATCAAGGAGATACAACCAAAGAGGCAATAAATCAAGCAATCCACGAATGAATATTAGAAAATAAGAATAAAAGAATGCTTATCGATGTAGATCGGGCCTTGTTGGG
>JBAMIB010158229.1:0-13241 GCA_037177415.1 Kaempferia rotunda
CAGTTAAGTTATAGCTAATAACTACTATAACACATGCACATGTTCTAAGGACATCGATCGTTAGAGCTCTAAATGAATTTTTTTATTATCCTTAATCACACTAAAATTATAAAAACTTATTACTCTCTCTGCTATTAAAAAATCTTTAATAACTTATTTTATAGGTCGTATACGATTAAATCACATACCTTTATTTACAATCATTCTATTCCCTTATTTTATAAGTCGTATACGATTAAATCACATACCTTTATTAATTATACAAGTTTGGGTAATTATTCATAAAATAAAATATAACATAAGTAAATGCTTCTTAAAGTTAACTTATTGCTTTTGTGAGTCACCATATTTGTACAATATTTTTTTTTAAAAAAATAATGTAAAATAAAAATGCATAATTAATTACTACAACATGAAGTGACACCACCCATATTCTCAATTTTAGAGAAAAGCTCTTCAAATACAAACTCCAAAACTCTTTGTATTGGCTAAGAAATTATAGCAATTCCAACTTATAACACAAACACTAATTAAAATTTATTCAAGTTAGATTGATCAAATTTAAGGGTATTAAAAAAAAGTGCTATCTTGGTGTTTCTAATAAAAAAGATGTTTTTTTTTTATTTTTGTTTATTTACCCTTTTAGTATTTAAATAAATAAAAAGTTCTTGACACTTGAGGGAGTCCACGTCCCTATCCGCTGCAATAATATAAACCTTCTTTACTAGTAAACATGGCTTCATTGTCTTGCTCTTCTTCTCCCTGTTGGTCTCTCTCGCAGAACCACAGATCTTCGTGGACTCCTCCTCCTCCTCCCTCCTCCTCCTCCTCTCCATGGATGAAGAATATGACGTCATCGTCCTGGGTACCGGCCTCAAGGAGTGTATCCTTAGCGGTCTTCTCTCCGTCGATGGCCTCAAGGTCTACTCTCGCCTCCCTTTGTTGGGGTTTGACCCGATTGCTTGATTTCGATCTATCTTTTGCTCATCTAGTGGCTAGGAAAGCAGTCTCCGTGATCAAAAGTTGAGCTTGGTGTTTCCATGGCCTGGAAGACTTGATCTGTGTTGCAGATTGAAGAAGTTGTCGCTGGTAGTTGGATTTGACTTGAAAAGTTGGATCTTTGATGCTTTATGTTGAGTGGGTTGGGCATTTACCTGATCTAGATTTCGTTTACTTGTTTTGACTTGGTAGCTGGAGCGAAAATCTAGGTCATATTCTTTGGATCAGTACCTGGTTTGCTGGATCCTTTGGTCTTCTTGCCATGATGTTGCTAGATAGAACTAGATTGCGTCCCAAGTTTAAGGTTCTAGATGTGTTTTACTCTCTAATATGTTGGGTGCGTCCCTTTTGACCTAAGTTTTGGTTACTTTTTCTGATTCTAGGTAACTGCCTTAGGATCAGTATGTCCTTTGGATTGCTCTGATTTGAAATTTAATGTTGAGACATGAAAGATATGGTCGTTTGTGGAATTCTGTTTCAGCGTGTTCTTGAAAATGTACAAATTGATCTATGCTACACCAAACTCTACCCTTGCTGGGAGTTTGATATCACATCAGTCGGTTACTCTTATGTTATCCCATGTAGAAAGACAACGGAATCATCTCACAAATAATTAATTTAATATCTTTACTGTGTGACTGAATTAGTTATGCACCTCTTTTATTGTTCTTATTTCCAATTGCCTTGCTGCTTTATTCTTCCAATTTACATCTTTGTCTCACAGAATATCTTTAGCTTATGTTAGTAGGATTTAAGTAGTTTGCAACAAAATAAAAAGATATGCACTTTTGAAAACCATGAGATGCTCTGAAATATTTCATATGTTATATAATTTCAATGCCAATTGTACTTCAATGTTGACAGGTTCTGCATATGGATAGGAATGATTACTATGGTGGGGAGTCGAGCTCACTCAATCTTATTCAGGCAAGAAGAATTAAACTCTCATCACACTAGGTGTTTTAGTCCAGAGGATGGTCCTTCAGTTTGATTGAATCTTTTACTATCATTATTAAATAATACCTAAGTATGATTGTGACATATTTTTTCCATCCCTACTTTTTACACCCTCAGATTAAAAGGACAATATTTTTCATTTTCTGAGAAAGATAAATGATAGCAATGTTTATATGGTTATCACATTCATAGTGAAGGATAATGAATGTTGGAGAAAATGTACTTTGCGGGCATTGTATAAAATATTATCTTGAAGAAGTACTAGAATGACAATATTATGTTTGTTACCTCTTGCTTAGCATAATAAATTTCCTCTTTTTTGTCCAGCTTTGGAAACGGTTCAGGGGTAGTGATAAGCCTCCAGCAGATCTAGGACCTAGCAGAGATTACAATGTTGATATGATTCCAAAGGTTTACTTCTTTGTTCACTCTTTTTTTTTAAAGAAAAAAAGCTTGTTCTTGTGCTCAGACATTGTCTTCAGTGGAAGCCACTTTTTATTCACTAGGAAAAATTTTGATTTTTGGTGCTTAAATCTGCTTGGAATGTTATGCTTGTTGATCTTTAAATTAACATGCATTATATTGTATGTCTAGTTTATGATGGCTAATGGTACTTTGGTGCGCACGCTTATACATACTGATGTCACAAAATATTTATCTTTCAAAGCTGTCGACGGGAGCTATGTCTTTAATAAAGGAAAGGTATGCCTTTTCTCTTCTTTATTGTTTGCTTCCATTGCTTGATTGTTATTTTGTCAATTATTGGCCTATGGTAATGCTTACATCCAATTTTTGTGTTCTTTATAATTGGATAGATTCACAAGGTTCCTGCCACTGATATGGAGGCCCTGAGATCACCATTAATGGGATTGTTTGAGAAGCGTCGAGCTCGGAAATTCTTTATATATGTCCAAGAATATAACGAGAATGATCCAAAAACTCACGAAGGATTGGACCTTACTAGAGTGACTACGAAAGAACTGATCTCGTGGGTTTCATGCTATTTTTCATTGAATGAAGTTCCATCTAGGAAATTGCTGTTTTTCATTAGCAAAATTCTTACATCATTCCAACAAAATTCATGTCATATTTGTCATCACTTATTACTCGATTTTACTTTCGTTAGTTTTCTGGGCAAGAAATTATTGCCATTGCTTGCGAAAGTCACGTTTTTTTTACTTTTCCTATTCATTATTGTTATGTTTTCTTTTTCTTTGTAACATAGATATATGATTTGAAGATGGTTTGGATTTTAAGCAAACACTAAATAAATATCTGTTCATACGATTTGGCCGACTCCTGCACTAGTAACTAACTCTGACTTTCTCTGTGTTGTTTAGAAAATATGGTTTGGATGACAACACGATTGACTTCATTGGCCATGCCTTGGCACTTCACAGAGATGATAGATATCTGTATGAACCTGCACTTGATACTGTGAAGAGGATGAAGGTAAACGCTATCAGCAGCCAACAACCACTATATGGAGTTCTTTCAGAAATCAGAATTAATTCTATCTTTTATTCTGTTAGTTTTTTTATAGTGGATTCCTTATTAATTTTCCACATTAACAAGTGATTTTTCTGAATTATTTCACGGGATGCAGAATAATACCTCTAAAGTTCAATGCCGACAAAATTTTTCTATCATTGGTTGAGCAGAAACCAAACACTAGGAAGGGTTCGAAGCAATCTCTACATTTACGCTTTAGATGGATGACAGTGCTAAAATTACCAACCCCACAATTTTTAAAATACTTACCGACTGATTCTGTATTGATAAAAGTGGGAAATAGTGATTAGTAATAGTCTGATACTCAGATTGATTTACTTTGTATTTTTGGTCTGTTGCTGGAATTTATTTCTAATTTTAATTTTTAGCCTCTTTTGGTGATAGCTGTATGCAGAGTCGCTAGCACGATTCCAAGGAGGTTCACCATATATCTATCCATTATATGGTTTAGGAGAGCTACCTCAGGTTGGTCACGAATGTCTCAGTTATGTTATAAGGAATATATTTCCGATTCTAGTGTTGTTGTTGGATACAGGCTTTTGCACGCCTAAGTGCAGTTTACGGTGGGACATACATGTTGAATAAACCAGAATGCAAGGTGTGCTTTCTTGTTACTGCATAATCATAAAGTCAATAACTATGAAGTCAGAAAACAAAACCTTTGATGCTTAATCGTGGCTTGTGCATTATGGCGAATGTTGCTCTGACTTCATACAGGTTGAATTTGATCTGGAAGGAAAAGCTTGTGGTGTAACTTCTGAAGGGGAAACAGCTCGATGCAAGAAAGTTGTCTGTGATCCTTCCTACCTACTAAACAAGGTAGAGTTCTTGTTAATTCACATCGAAGTAGAAATCATACATTTGATATTTTCTTCAATAAGCAAAAAGCCAGTTTCTTCGATAAATAATTGTGCTTACTGTCATATGATAGTTTACTTGAGAGAAATTTTGACAATGAATAATTTCTTGCTAACAAGCTTTCAATCTGTAGGCTAGGAAGGTAGGGAAGGTTGCAAGGGCAATTGCTATTATGAGCCATCCTATCCCGAATACAGATGAGTCTCATTCAGTACAAGTTATTTTGCCGCAGAAGCAACTTGGACGCAAGTCTGACATGTGAGTCCTCAGAGAACATAGTATCACTAATACCGTAGACATTGAATTCTACCCAATATTTTATGATCTTCATTTATCTCGGTTTGGCAGGTATCTCTTTTGTTCTTCTTACTCTCACAACGTTGCTCCTAAAGGAAAATTCATCGCATTTGTCTCAGCGGAAGTTGAGACTGATCGGCCTGAGCTGGAACTAAAGCCTGGTATCGATCTTCTTGGACCGGTAGATGAGTTGTTTTTTGAAACATATGATAGGTATGAGCCTGTCAACGAACCATCACTCGATCATTGCTTTATCTCAACTGTAAGTGTCAATGATGCAATTCTTGGTTCTTTGATTTCTTATTTTTGTTTACATTTTTTTTTAACAAGCCTTGTCATTGGCAGAGTTATGATGCGACGAGCCATTTCGAGTCGACTGTCATGGATGTACTTTCGATGTATACCATGATCACTGGAAAGGTAAAGTCTTACTTACAACTTCATCGGCTCGATATATAGTGTTTAAATTTATTTGGAGTTGTTTCTCTGATGCTTAATTGATGTCGACAAATTCTGTAGAGCGCAGTCTCTAATTTTGAAGTGTAATAGTTTGCGACTTATGTCTCAATCCCGATAGTTACTTCTTTTGTTTTTCTATTGCGATAAATAGCTGTAGTCCTTGAATATTTTTGCGATATCGAACAAGTTCTTATTGTTTTCTTCCTTGCAGGCTCTTGATCTCAGCGTCGATCTCAGTGCTGCTAGTGCCGCTGAAGAATATTGACGACCTCTTCCTGTGCGTGTTTAATTCATCTCGATCGAGCTCTATTTCCCCTTGCACGATTTCTATGATTTGCCTTTGTATGGTTGTTTAAATGCTCAAGTAGTTTGAGACTTTATGAAATGTTAAAGGTACTAATTACTCAGAATGGTCTAAAACACCAGCCATGACTTATATTTTTGTTGTATTACAGTTTTTTTTATATCAGTTCTTGTTTGAAATATCATTAGAATTGTGGTATCAAATATCTTCTATTTTTGTTGCTGTTTGTTTATTTGGCTAGAATTTCATTTTAGTCTCCTCAAATCTCTACGTATGATTTATCTAAACTACTTCAATGGTATATATAACAATAATAATTAAGTTTTTATCCTATTAAATAAAATTGGTTATATAAATCCTGCTTAAGAGTTTGATTCTCAATTTTATTTTTATTTATATTTAAATAAATTTTATTCGGTCTATCATGCCTTCAAAAATAATAATAAATGAACATCCCAAATTAATAGAAAAAATCTTCTTTTTTGGGAAAAAAAAATTCAAATGAACATGCTCCTATAATTTTATTCAAAAATTATCCCTGGAGAAGCTATGAGATAGCTTCAAAAACTATCCTAGTAGAGCAGATAGTTTATATACATCAACTTTTTCAACATGTAGAAGCTACTAATTAGTTATTAAAATATGTATAAACTATACAATATAATAGCTTTTTTAGTGAGTTTAGAATTTAAGATTTAGAATTTATACCGTGTAGAAGCTACCCCAGTAATTGTTATAAAGTGTAGGAGATGCTCAACCGTTGTTAAATATAGAAGTTACCCAAAATTACTATAACGTATTTAATGTGAATTTAGGATTTATGATTTATGATCTTGAACACTATTATATCAACTTACTATTTACCAATTTGGTCAAAAATATTTAAACTTCAACAAAATAACTTTAAAACGGAAATTATTTTAATATAATAGTATTAAGATATCATAAACTTTAAATGATAAATCTTAAACTCATACTAAATAGTTGTAGTAGCTACTAAGTAATTTCTATACGTTGTAAAAGTTATTGGATAGCTTATACATGTTATAGTAGCTATTGGATAGCTTCTACATGGTATAGATTTTAAATTCTAAAATCTTAAATTTACCTTAAATATGTTATAACAATTACTTGATATCTTCTACCCATTATAACAATCACCGGGTAATTTCTACACGTTATAGAAGTTTTCCAATAGCTAGGACATGTTATAAAAATCACCCGATAACTTCTACAATATCACGAAATTAAGAGGTAATTTTAAGATAAAATTATGAAAAGAACGTCCATTTAATTTTTATTAATTTTTATTTTTTTAAAGATGCCCTTTAAGAGATGTGTTAAATGGGTTGATCGGGTTCGATACTTTCTGAGGCCTGAGCTTTGTCTGTCTATTTTTTAGCATGCTAGTTTAGATCTGACATAGTCTGCCCTAAGCCGTGTTGACGGCTCAGCACGGGCCTTAACCTGATCGAGCTGGTGCCTGGGCAAATCGACGCTCAAACTTTGTAAGCATAAACAGAGCTGCCTGCAATGATACTATAAAATTACCTCACATCCCATAGAATGAATATGAGTATCCTGAACACCAAAGCATTTGAAGAGAAGATTCATGTAACCGAAAAATAGTTCAACCCCCCGAGATTAACAAACCACAAATTGTATGGTTTAACTGGACATACTCATCACAGCTACTATTTTATTTCGAAAACGCAAAACAAAAGTTAAAGGTTTCTTCTGGATTCGAATCCTGAAGGGCACACCCGAGTCTGAGTGAACTCACATCAGTTTCTCTGCCTTCCTGTTGAAACAGGAAAAAAAAAAAGATTAGTTGTTCTATCGAATTTTGTGTTATTATCAGATTAAACGATCCATCGATGAGAGGAGATCACCGACCTAAAGTTTTGTCCTCCCACCAGTAGAGGAACCTGAGATTTGCAGCTTGTTTATCGATCTTGTAGAGTTGCTTCCAATGCTCAGCAACTTCCATTCCGAGGACACCACCGCAGAGAGCTCCGAATCCAGTAGCCAAAACAAAACCTACGATCATCTCAAATGTATAAGCGAACCAACTGAGAGCCCCTATAATTCGTAAAAACACATGTTTCGGTAGACTAGGAAAGTAATTGTTCCATTGCCGTTCAGGAACTACTCAAAGGTATGAAAGAACCAACTGACAGGCCCTATAATTCATAAAAACACATGTTTAGATAGATTAGGAATAAAGTAATTGTTCCATTGCGGTTTAGGAACTACTCAAAGGCATGGACAAAACGAAATCTACTTTCTATCTCAAATGTATCAAAGAACTAGCTGAGAGCCTTTATAATCCATAAAAACACATGTGTCCATAGACTAAGAAAGAAGTAATTGTTCCATTGCTGTTCAGAAACCACTCAAAGGCAAAGCCAAAATAAAACCTAAAATGGTCTCAAGTGAATCAAAGAAACCTGAGGACCCCTATAATCCAAAAATACACATGTTCAATAGCATAGGAGAGAAGTAATTGTTCCATTGCTGTTCAGAAACCACTCAAAGGTGAAGCCAAAACAAAATCTACAATCATCTCAAATGTGTCAACGAACTAACTGAGAGCCCCTATAATCCATAAAAACACATATTTCGATAGCCTAGGAAAGAAGTAATTGTTCATTGCTGTTCAGAAACTGCTCAAAGGCATCTTTGACATGCAGGTGATATGGTTACTAAAATGAAATGCTGTAAGAATTTTTTTGCCACCAGGAATTATTGTGAAGGGCAAAACATTACCATGTGGACTCTTTGAGTATTTTAACGAAACTCCACCTAGATGTGCACCACCAAGTAGAGCTCCAGCCACTGCATACTTCCTAGATTCCCTTATTGCTTGCAACTGAAAAGGGAAGATTAATCCATTCATTATGTAGATAAACAAATAAATAGTTTGTAACTTCATAATCACAGCAAGTAAAATTCTTCCAAATATTTTCTATATCTATATAGAAATATCTCAAGTTGCACTTTCACTTCAAAATCATGCTTATGAACATGTCGGAAATAACGAAGGTAATATAAATGGAGCAGCCAGTTGTTACTTCTTATCAAGCAAGTAGTGAGTATTGACCACGGAGTTAGAAAGAATTGATGCAGTGAATGAATAATTTAAAATAGGTGTTCATAGATTGCCCTAGAAAAATACAGTTGAAGATCGATTTTGTAAAAAAAAATCCAAACAAGCGCTCAATAATAACATAGATGGGAGATCTAGTTTCTAAAAAAAAAATGGCGGAGATCGTAGACAAGGCATCATTCCCCATTGCCAGAATCAAGTTAAAGGAAACTTAAAAACAATAGAGAACCAAAAACTCATCAAGGAAGTTAAAGATCGGAAGTTTGCATGTCAAAATCCAAGTAGATTCATTGCCTAAAACCAAACAGTCATGAAGTTAATGGAGGTACAAAAAAATCGGGCCTTTTCTTATCCCCGAATCCAAAATAATATAGAAGATGCAGAATACCTACAACCCAAAACCAGATCGCCGAGGATCTACCACCAATTCGTCGCCCAAGAACAAGAATGTCTCCGAATCAAAAACCACCAGGGAGAGAAGATAAGAAAAAGAATAGCCCAGCGGGTACCTGAGGACCATAGATCGGATCGGAGGCGATGAACTCCTCGACATCGGCGTCGGTCCACTTGGGAAGCGGCTCCTTGCGCCCCAAGGTCTTCTTGTAGTAGTCTAAGAAGGCAAAATTGTTCTTCCAGTGCTCCTTCACCCCCTCGAAGTGTCTCCAGAGGAACCCTAACGGCGACGAGTCTGAGCTCTCTGCCATCGCCACGAACTCTGCGGTATCGTTAAGGCGAAGCACAGCAAAAGGAGGAGGTCTTTAAGGTGCTTAGGATGCTCCGACGGAACACCTTAAAAATTTTATCACGGCCGCTACATCGAGACCGATATGACTATTATAGCATCCGGATTTCCACAGAAATATGTTATAAATAGGCTGCCCAAACCTACATAAAGATTTCAATTTATAGGTAAAACAATAAATCCAAATTGATAAAGACTATAATATTTAAATTATTAATTTTAATTTGTAAAAGATTTCAGCCAGGATTGTTTTTTTTTTATAAATACAAAAAGAAAGTTTAACTGCCCCCATGCAGGATCGAACTACAGACCTTCAGTTTACAAGACTGACGCTCTACCACTGAGCTATAGGGGCCAATTGACAATATGGATCAATTGAAAATAAATATATAGTATTTATTATTAAATTACGTTTAAACGTTTGCAACCATTTTATTTTGGAAAAAAAAATGAGGAAAATTTGTTCAACTGCAAAATATGCAACTATCTCATTGCTCAATTTTCGTAATACAGACGGGTGAAGAGTTATAATGTTGTTTTCTGGTAACTTGAATGAGTTCGATAGGAAGGAGATAGGATCGGCTGGGTACAACTTATGTCAGACCTGCATTTCGGCACAAGCCTATCTTGTCTAGTAAATGAATCTAGACGGATACAGAATTTTTATCAGAATAGGTGAAACCAGTTCAACAAGCTGACTGGCCTAGTTGAACCCACATTCTTCAACCGAAACTAGAGACTGCTTCCTTGCTTGTCTCCGGCTCAACTGGTGTTTCTGCTTCAGCAAAGCTTGGCGCTTTTGGAATCAGGCCAAGGATTTTAAACATCGACTGGTCAACATCATAATCATTGTTTGGTGTCGTTAACAGTTTTTCTCCCGTGAAGATGGAGTTGGCCCCAGCCATGAAGCAAAGTGCTTGTTCGGGCATGGAGAACCGCACCCTCCCCGCTGACAGTCTCACCATTGCCTTTGGCATTATGATGCGAGCGGTTGCAATCATCCGGATCATCTCCCATATTTCAACAGGCTGAAGAGAGAGCGAGATTTAATAAATATGAAAGCAACAATACTAGATGTGCAAAACCCAATTGTATTGTAATCCATAGAACACTATTTCATCTTTCGGTTTATCTACTATAAGTGTTCCATGTTGCGACATTATGGCACAAAAGTTAAGCTACAACTGAAGTTTTGAGTCAATTGAAGAGTATTTCTACTACTTCGCTATGGACAAAATAGTTATAGTTCTAGGAATTTGAATCTTTTTCTTTAATCATTGACAAGAACTAATAATTCAAGTTTCAACCAAATTAATTGTTTTAATTAGCTATATTTTAGTAGATGATAAGTGAAAAAAAGTAATAGAAACTAGGATGAACACTACATTAACAATAAATAAGAATATTTACTTTCATATTATCATATTTTCTCTTTAATAACTTGGGATCTAACCCTGTAGAGATGAGAAATTTGATTCCTATACAGCATTTAACTGAAAACGTAAGCGAGCGATAATTTAGTTAGAACAAATAATGCATCTTTATGCAAAAATCAATGTAAATGAACGAACTTTCAGGCAATGGTGCAGTAAAGAATACTAGTTCAATGCAAAACACAAGTATAGAGAGAAGAAACAACTAGAGTTTGGTGAGTTATAGCACACCTTTTGATCTTGAAGAGGTGTACCCTTGACTGCAACCAAAGCATTGATAGGAACACTCTCAGGGTGTGTAGGGAGTGTCGCTAGGGTGTGCAAAAGTCCTACACGATCCTCCTGGGATTCTCCAAGGCCTATAATACCTCCTATTTTAACAGAAAAAAAAAAGTATATAACTAGGCAAGAAACAATGGAGTTTAGGTCTCAAAATCATTGAACATTGAGCAGGCAAGATCTCCAACTAACTTGTTTGAATGAAGGATAGTAAAGAATGGCTCAATCATATGGAACTAAAGAAACTTTTGCTAGTGGAACATGATCAACCTATATCCAATATAGGAAAAGTAGCTAGATCTTCCAGAATATGTTAATAAGGTTGAATCCTTTATACATCAAAGATGGATTTTGCCCCATGTAAACAAATATTGTATTACCTGAACATACACTGATTCCTGCATCACGGACATGTTCAAGTGTTTTCAATCGTTCGTCATAAGATCTAGTGGTTATGATGTTGGGGTAATACTCCCTTGAAGTATCTAAATTGTGATTGTAAGCCGTAAGGCCTGCTTGCTTAAGCTCCTCTGCTTGTTGTTTCTCTATCATGCCCAAGGTGCAGCATACCTCCATACCCATAGCCCTACAAGCGTTGAGACACATCCTATGAACTTATTTAAGGGAAGCAATCGAATAGAATTTAACCAAATTACATGAACAGAATGTACGTATTCAACACAGTTAATGAGATCTATGAATGCAGAAGCATGTACAATGAACCTAAAAAAATTTCAAGTAATGGAAAAGGTTCTATGTGCGTACTTATGTATACAATAAATGAATGTTTCAACAAGAAGTGATAACAAATTCACAGGCGATATCATCATTTAACATGAGCTGTGAAGAGTAGAAATCACCAAGAAACATTCTGCCACATGTTTCTAAGAGAAACTGATCACAAATTTGTAAGTGATACAACCCACCACTTCAACATGAGGGATGAAAAGTAGAATCACAAATGGAAATCCTAACGAGCATTTGTGCTGGTAATGCAACCACTATCAACAGAGTTAAAGAGTATAATCACTGAAAAATACATCCAGCTTAGAAACAGTTGTGCAACATGCAAATATCCATTCTTTTCTACAAATACTAATATTTAGAGGCATATGAAAGTCTAGTATTCCACACCTTATTTCCTTCACATATTCAAGGATCTGGTTGAAGTTGGTCTTTCTACCAATGGTATCTCTCCATGCAGCACCCATGCAGAAACGTGTGCTTCCAGCTTCTTTTGCCTGTGAATAGCAAGAGGAACAGATGTTTTTTTAATAATAGACAGTGATGGTTCACACGTTTCCAACCTAGAAGCAATAACAACCATATTTTTTTCTTTTTTTTAAAAAAAAGTGCTGAATTAGAACATTACTTGGTAGATTATACACTTGAAACCTTTGTTAATCTAATGTTCGTATCAGAGTATGCCTAAGTCTTAACAAGATTAAAGCAATTTGCACGTGAAAAGACAAACATGTTAGCCCATTGACTCATGCCAATATATGGCCTAGAGAGGATCAAATCCTGATAAATTCATTGTTAAACAAGTCATAGGTGCATGTGCCAAAATTTGCTGAAGCAAGGCACTTTAAATAACAGATAGGACCATTAAATAAAATGGAAGAAATAGGGAAGAGACTCTACTTTGAAAATTATACTAGGGTTGAATTGGTCAGCCCTAGAGTCACAGACTTTCAGGCCGAACTAGTTAGTAATCCAATTCAATCATGTATATTCTACCATTTCAACTGGACTGGATTAGTCTTCATTTCCTAAAGGAACACATCATGGAACTAGTAAAGGAACATCCGAAATGTGTTCAATGTGTTCTTTTTTCTGCTGAAGGAACTTGCTAATTGGTTTGAATGTAAGAACAGTGATTAGTGACTACCGACAGCAGCTCAAAGGACTGTGAATAGAGAAGCTAACCAAACACCTAAAAGTTTAGTTGATGTATCTCAGCGAGTTACAGAAATGTGCAAATGTATACCATTTTTGCTGCCTCCATGACAGGGTCCTTGCCCATCAGCTTTTGGGCTTTCAAACCAGTATCATACCTCGATGATTGGGGGCAATATGAACAATCTTCACTACATCCACCAGTTTTTATGGATAGAAGAGTGCATTGCTGAACCTCTCGAAATTTATGACTTTGCCGATGAACTTGAGCCTACAATACCCAAAAACACGTCTTGAATGATGAAAAAAACAGATTTGAGAATATCTACATTTCAAAATATATAAATTAAAGATAAGCATGAAATCCAAAATAATCAAAGAGAATAGTGCGGT
>JBAMIB010158336.1:0-13241 GCA_037177415.1 Kaempferia rotunda
AATTCTGGAGTACCATGGGTGGTAAAAGGTGATTCGTTCGTCCCTTGCGTCTTCGTCAATCCGTTCCAGAGCCAACACGAAGAAGATAAATCATTGGGGCTACTAGCATGAACAGTGACTAGTGCATAAGAAAGGGCAAACACCTGGCTTCGCTAGGATTTAACCCCCAAATCTTATTGGTGGCAACACCTTATGTATTAATCATAAGTACCATAGTTGTTATCCAACTGTCTCAATCAATCATGAGATCCTAAGCAGAAAAGAAAATTTAAAATCTTATTTTATTTATATATATAATAATAATAATAATTTAAAAAGAAATAATTTTTTAAATAAATAATATTTTTAAAAATAAATAATACTTTTTAAAATTGATTTTTTAGTAAAATAGTATTAAAACCATTTAATTTTATTAGTAAAATTTAAAATGTCAATTTATACATAAAAAAAAATTATTTTCACAATCAAAAGTAGTGACCTAGTAATAGTAACCAATTAGGTCGCGTATCAATAATTTTTATTTTATGTCAAATTTCACTAGTAAAATTTAAAAAATAAAAAATAAAAAATAAAAAATCTTTTATGTTAAAATTTTCAACATAATTTATTAAAAAATAATTTATTTATATAATAAATATTTTTAATTAAATAAATAAAGTTAAATTTTAACAATAAAATATTAAAATACTAACTAATTTGTTAACTACTAATAAATAATAATAATAATATTAATATAAATTTTAATTATTATTTATTTTTTTGTCAATAATTTTAACTCCGATAAAAGAAAGTCTTTTACAATAATAAAATTATATATGATCTTGTCTTTCAAGCGATCAGTCAGACACCGGAAAAGGTCTTGCGCACTCAGATCGAAGAGTTGCTGAGGTGGTAGCACTCGGACACACTCGGAGGGGAGAGGGAGACTAAAGAATTAGCACTTGGGCCACTGGGCACTAAAGACAAGCAAACAACGTTAGCCGACCAAACAGGGAGATGTCCCTCCTTGTTTGGTCCTCCGACGCTCAAGTCAGCCTCAGTAGCAAAGAAAGTTTTTTGAAGGAGAAAAGTGGTGCAGAGAGAGTTCCTGCGCGTACCTGAGGCCTTCGTCCAAAGTTTATAGGTGAAGAGAGATTAGGGTTTGCCAGATGTCTACACGTGTGGAGATTTCTTTCCATGTTGGGTTTGCCATAAATGAGCTACTCATGATTGTCTTTGCCACGTGTGCAGTACTCATGATAGGCTCCTTAGCTGATAAGGAATATTTTTCTAACATTCTATTAGACTAAGCGACAAAGAGGACTCTTTGTCTTCCTCGTCGGTCGGACTTCACCCTTGTGGTTGCTTGGCCACGTGATCCGATCGGCTCTTGGCAAGTGGGCTTCGCTGACCGGTCGATTGTTGAAGAGGTGACTTCTTGCTTTTGGAGGGGCGCGTTGATGGCATCTTCTGGCAATGATGCGTCCGATCGGACAAACCTGTCTGGTCGGCACATTTGGTCGATCGACCTTATGACTCAATCGGTCCTTAGCTTGACTCTGCTGATTGCTGACCTGACTCTTCTGATGACCCAGGTGATATGACACATCTTTTGACTTGACTAAGATCTTTTATGATAACTTGGCTCATCCGTGGACCTATCCTGGACCTCTGGATCAATATAAAATGTTGTATATAGGGTCGCCTATGTGCGTCGCGTATGAGCGTTGTGCAGGGTAATAAATCATATATATATATATATATATATATATATATAGGAAATTGGTGGGCCCAATATAATAGGGTTAAGCCGGCCTAGGTCGTTAAGATGAGTGCTTGATGCTTCATTCCTTCACAGTAGGGCATTTTAAAAAGTTTCAGAAATTATATCTAAATCTCCATTAATAGTTTTTTTTTACCAGAACAAACGAGGAGTCTTCCAATTGTCGCCGGTGGAAAAAATGCGACTTTAGTTGTGTTGAAACGCAACTGCAGTGTGCAGCAGGGAAACACCTGTGCATTAAAACCAAACACTATGAGAAAGTTTATTTTATCCTTTATCCTCTATCCATCTTTTCATATTACCCCAACATTTTTAGAGATTGTATTTTACCTCTATATACTTTACAAAACAGATAAAATTCACCTGTAAGCAAACTGGCTTTCTGTTCAAATTTGGGCAAATAAAATGAAGAAAAAATTATTCGACTTCCATAAAATTACCCCTTTAGTAATTTATCCTTTGCCCTTTACTGTTGATGGAGGAGGGATTATTTTAATTTCGATTTTACAAACAATAGGGGATAAAATGGAAAGAACGATAAAATATTGGGTTAAAATAAAAACGACTCACTAGAAATAGAAAATTCTTTTCTTTTGTCATTTTCTCATGTTTAAATTAACATATTTTTGTTATAATTTCCTAACGCTTTTGCAATCTTGCCAAACTCTTTTGGATCATCCTGATTACTATTTTGTCTGATATATAAATTGCAGCTCCTCTGGCATTCCTATGATTTAATTCATTCTTCACTTTCGTGCTATCATTGATCATACTTTGTCGAAATACCTCCACAAGATCAAAAAATGTTTTTTTTGGGTCTAAAATAACAAATATTCACGGCATGAGAAGCTCAGTGTTAATTATCTTCTTCGTCGTCGCTCTTCCCGCCGCCGCCGCCCAACTGCCGCTGCACAACTGCACTGGAGGCACGTTTGACTCGGTGGCCAGCGGCGGTTTCGGCGGAAGCCTTAGCGTGCTCTTCTCCTCCCTCGCTTCCGCCTCCTCCGCCTCCAACGCCGCGAATGACACTGCCGGCGCCGGCAACTACGCCGCCTACGGCCTGTACATGTGCCAGGGCGACCTCTTGGGCTCCGACTGCCAGAGCTGCATCCAGATGGCGATCGCCGAAATCAACCAGTCCTGCGCCGGCTTCAGGAGAGGAGTCATCTGGTACGACCAGTGCATGCTCCGCTACTCCGACCTCGACTTCTTCGGCCAAGTTGATTCTGCCGGCGTCAACATGAGCAACCCCGGCGAGCAGACCAGCTCCATGGAGCCCTATGAGGTGGCGTAGATTGAGTTCTTTCCTTTTCCTTTTTCTCAAATATGAGATTTTTCGGCGATTGAGATGGAAATTGAGCAGATGATGTCGGCGTTGGTTGAAGAGGCTCCTTTCCGGCGGCCGCTCATGTTCGCCTCCAACACCTCCGACCTCTATCCGATCTTCGCCATCGCCCAGTGCACCTCCGACCTCACCTCCGCCGGCTGCCAGCGTTGCCTCACCTCGATCTTGAACTCCACGCGGATCTGCTGCCTCAGCCAAAAGGGCTGGCGCTATCTCTCACCGAGCTGCTGGATCCGATACGAGGCCACTCCCTTCTTTTACGCCCCCGGTGAAACCGAGATCGTCCGTAGTCGCTGCTCCGCCGACGACTTCCCTGCCGCCCTTCTCGCTTCCGAGCAGTCGAACCTCCAAACTGTAGTCGCCGAATTGGAATCCAACGCCAATTCGAGCGGCTTCTACAACACGACGACAGGCGATCAGAGAGTTGGTGATTTATTTGGCCTCGCGCTCTGCCGGGAAGACCCTGCGGCGCTTCCGAACAGCGCGTGCACCGGTTGCCTACACAGAGCCAGGACCGCCATCGCGGGCGAGTGTCCGAACAAGACGCAGGGGATCATGTGGTACGACGACTGCCTCTTGCGGTACTCGAACCAGAGCATCTTCAACGTCGTGGACGCCGAAGGGAGTACCTTTTGCAGCGGGGATAGCGTCTCGTCGGACACCGACAATATAACTATAACAGGAGCTTTGACGCTCGTCGAAGCGGCGGTGGGCAGGGCGTTGTTGTTCGCTTCCGGCATTATCACGTTACGCAACGCGAATACGAGCTACGTGACGGCGCAGTGCACGAGGGATCTGAGCAGGGAGAATTGCCGTAGCTGCTTGGGGAACGCAATGAGCAGGATCGTGACGGATTGCCGGCAGCGAAGAGGGTGGCAGTTCTTGTCCGGGAGCTGCATGATTAGATACGAGGTGTATCCTTTTTTTAACCAGACGGCTTCTACGATAACAATCACAGCAGCTGCCCCTCCACCGGCTCTTAGTGCTGCTCCTCTGCCGGCACCTGGTGGTGGTGGTGGTGGTGGTGGTGGAAACTATTCGCGAGGTTTGCGTCTGCCCCATTGCATCAAAATTCGAACTCAAAAAATCAGTGAATCTTAATCTCTTGCAGGAGGAGGACGCATTAGATCATCAAATGTTAAAGTCATTGCAATTGTTCTTCCGATTGTAGCAGTTTTGCTCCTCCTTGGAATGCTTCTCTTCTATCGATGGAAGCTGAGAAGAAAAAGAGGTAACCAACCATTAGCTCTTTTGCTTGCATAAAGATTCAACTGATAAGAATTCTGAGATCGACTGATATTTTCGCTCTTTTTTTAGATCATAAGAAACTTTTGGATCAAGATTTCAAAACTAGAGAGATGTTCTTGTTTGATTTCGACGCCATAAAATTGGATACTAATAACTTTTCCAATGAGAACAAGCTCGGGGAAGGTGGATTTGGACCTGTCTATAAGGTATCGACACTTGAAACTTTGCTGCACTTTTCTATTGTCATGAAACAGAGCAGGGTTCTTTGATGTTATCTCAATTTTTTCAGGGAGTTTTGCGTGATGGAACAGAAATAGCAGTCAAAAGATTGTCAGAGAAATCCAAACAAGGCCCAACTGAGTTCAAGAATGAGGTGAAGCTGATCGCAAAGCTTCAGCACAAGAATCTTGTGAGGATGTTGGGATGCTGTGTGGAAGGCGAAGAAAAGCTACTAATCTATGAATTACTCCCCAACAACAGTCTTGATGCCTTTCTGTTTGGTCAGTTCTTTTCCTCTCTTCAGCTAAACACGTAAATTCTGAATTCTCATGATCTCCATGCTTCTTCAATAGATGCAAACAAGCGTGCACAGTTGAATTGGGAGAGAAGGTTTCTGATAATCTCAGGGATTGCAAAAGGCCTTCTCTATCTCCACGAAGACTCACTTCTGAAGGTCATACATAGGGATCTCAAAGCTAGCAACATCTTGTTGGACAAGCACATGAATGCCAAGATATCAGACTTCGGCATGGCAAAGATTTACATCACTGATGAAAATGTCGTCAACACAAATCGAATTGTTGGAACTTTGTAAGTGAATCCAGACAACATATCCAACTTTGTAGTTTATTGTATATGAATGTTTCATTCAAACAGTGGATATATGGCTCCGGAGTACGCCATGGATGGAGTTTTTTCAGTGAAATCAGATGTGTATAGCTTTGGGGTTCTCCTCTTGGAAATCATAAGTGGCGAAAGGAATGGAAGAGCACATCTCGAGCAACACGGCCAGAACCTTCTCAGAACCGTAAGTGATCAAAGTTTCGACATTATTTTGGCTGTACATGTTACCAATAGCATCAAAGTAGTAAAATTGCTTGGATCTTTGCAGGCATGGGATCTGTGGAAGGAAGACAAGGCTATCGAATTCATCGATCAATCACTCAGGGATCATTGCCCGGTCAGTGAAGTAGTGAAATGCATCCACATAGGGTTGTTGTGTGTTCAGGAAAATGCAGAAGAAAGACCCACCATGTTTACAGTGGTTGTCATGTTGAGAACTGAAAACATGGAGCTACCTCAGCCTGGACAACCACCAAACTTCTTTAGGAAGTCTCCTGAAGCGGATGCAACGTCGTCGTCGCAGAGCCAAACTCCTTCAGCTCTTCAATCTATCAATGAGGTCACCGAGTCTGAGCTTGCTCCAAGATAGTGAACTGTGAAGTGTGATTTTCCGACAGAGTTAAGAAATTTGTGGAGTATCAAATTAGACCTTCGTACTGTATCAAGACATAGAAAGAGATGAATCTAGATGGAATAAGATAGTGAACTTTAACTGCTAATTAAGATATGTGATTACCTGAACAACTAAATTTCTCTCTTGAAATGATTTTTAAGATGCAGTAATTACTTGTTACTCGAACAAAATGTATGAGTTTGGACTTGACTTTACCAAAAGTCGCAACAAGAACAGAAACCCTGAGAAAACCGATGATATCGATTTGGATCCTTCAGGATAATCTCTTTGTTGTAGGTAGCTGATACAAATTTGAAAGTTCTATGGCAATCTGGACACACCCTAAGGTTTTTACCTATCCGAATTAGACTTCCACCCTTCATCAGTGCAAAAGCAAGAGCCAATTTTTCGGTGTGACCACATAAATCTATCACTTTGTCATCTTCCTTCATCTTATGGCTCACACAAGAAGTGTCTGAAACAAAACCTGAAACTTTCATGGCTTTTCTAACTGACTCTAAAAGATCATAAATCTGTGGAGAAACATCCTTTAGGCTACAGTCACCAACAGTGAACCTGTGGACAATGCCTTTAGCCTCCACCCAGCTACAAGCAGTTTCTGGCTTAAGCCCCAACTCTTTCATAACTGATCTTGTCTTAGCAAGACTCTCCCACCTTCCTGCATCAGCATACAGGCGCGATAAGTGCACGTAAACATTTGTGTTATATCGATCTAGCTCTAAGGCTTTCCTAGCCGCATGCTCTCCCAGCTCCAGGCTTCTGTGATTCCTACACGACGAAAGCAGTGTTAGCCATATAGCCTTGTCAGGTTCGACAGGCATCATGTTTATAAACTTGTGTGCTTCCTCAAGAAGCCCTGAACGACCATACAGGTCCACCATGCATACAAAGTGCATCATCTCTGGTACAATGCAGTAGTCTCTTTCCATAGCATTGTATATCTCTCGACCTTCATCGACTAGTCCGCCATGGCTACAGGCTGACAAAACAGAAACAAAAGTGACACCATCAGGCCTGACTCGTAATCTTGTCATCTCATCCAGCAACCGCAAAGCTTTCGTGCTCATTCCATATTGACCGTAACATGCAATCAATATAGTCCAAGTAACCACATTCTTTCTGGGCATTTTGCCAAACACAGAAGTAGCATATTCGATGCTCCCTGACTTCACATACATGTTAAGAATAGAATTGTACACAACCAAGAAGTCTAGATTATTGGTATCATAGACCTGTTTAAGTATATACCCATGCATTTCTTTACCTTTACGAAGATCAGTCGTCAAGCCACATACATTGAGCACCGTTGCAAGTATGGACAATCTCAACTGATACGAATTGTGTGAAACCATCTCCTTGAATAGTCCCAGTGCAGCCTCAAATGACCCATTGAAAAAGTAACCATTGATGATCGAATTCCACGAGACCAAATTTCTCTCGGTCATTCTGTCAAACACACTCTTTGCACAGACCATCTTACGGCATTTCGAATACATATCCACCAATGCAGTCTGCAAAACCACATCAGCAGTGTCAAGAAGACCACTCCTGAAGCAATACCCATGGAACATTCTTCCTGACTTAACCTCCTTCAACTGTGCGCATGAAGAGAGCAAACTAGCTATGGTTATCCTATTTGGTACACTTCCCTCTTCCAACATCCTAGAAAAGAAATGCAGTGCTTCAGCAGGACGTCCATTCTGCGAGAACCCACAAATCATCGTGCTAAAAGAAATCACATCCCTCTCGGGAATTTCATCGAACAGGCGGTAGGCTTCAACGAAACAGCCATACTTAAGGTACATTTCCACGAGGCCTGTGCCAACCACAAGATCACCAATGCAAGAAGACCTGATGGCGAAGCCATGGATTTGCTGTCCATGGAGAGGAGACTCTTTTAGCTGGAGGCAGAGCTTAATGAGGGCTGGGATGGTGAATCTATCAGGCCTAAGACCTTCCTTCTGGGATTGTAAGAAGTAGGTCAGGGCCTCTCTCGGCCGTCCTGTGTTGAGGTGAGCCCTCAGAGTGGAATTTAGAGAGAAGGTGGTCATGGAGGAGATGAAATGAGTCAGTCAGTCAGATATGGAGCTTTCATAATCTGACTGGTTAAATCCTGCAGGTTACCAAATAGCCTAAAAATAGAAACTGAGAATCTAATCTCCGCATTCTAATTCAAGAAATAATACGACCTGGTTGACTTGACCAACGAATTCTCAAACATCGTAACAGAGTTAAAATACAGCAGTTTACACGGTTCAGTTGGTGGAGGACAGTGTTCTCCTCCTCTTCAACCGCATTCTCGTCTCGCTCCAATTCCCCTGAAACGATTGACTTGTGAATGTTCTTCCTCCAGATGCAGTGCGTGATGAACCCTCTCCGTTGTTCCATTCCATCTCGTTGACTCTTCGCGACGGCCCTGCTTCTTCTTCGTTTATCGAAACAATGTCCACTGAAGAAGAAGACGAAGAAGAAGAAGAAGAAGAAGAAGAAGAAGTGTTGCTGTAAGTGTTAAAAATGGTCACGCTTTCGCTTCTTCTCGTGCTGTGGAAGGAGTGGCTCTTGCCCTTTCCATCGTACACTGGCAAGATTGATCTCCCATGGCGTGTTGAACCGGCTCTGTCGCTGCCCAGACTATAAGAAGTAGACAGTTTCTTCTCCACTCCCTTCTTCGCTCTGACAATCTCTTCCAACTGCTCGATGGATTCGTCGTTTGCAGCGCCTTCAGCCACCTCTTGCTCCAGCTCGGAGATCCTGTTACTCAGTGTTCTTCTCTGGCTATGAAGCGATCGCTGGCATTGGCATTTGAAAGATGGTGCAAAGTGAATTGATTCAGTTTATCATAAAAAAGGTTCGATTTTTCGTCGAGTTGCCTACCCTCTTGTCGAGGAATCGACCGAGACCATGATCTTGAAGTTTCTTCTTTCTCCATAAGTTACAGCAGAATCGAACGGTTCCAGCTAAAATGAGTAGCATCACAAGATGGAACAACAGGAAGACAAATAAAGAGCTCGATTCACCATCACCTTCATCAATCGGCGCACTTTGTTCATTCGGTTGTGAGCAAGTCCAAGCAATCCTTTGTCCTGATCAAAACACACTCTTTTTCAGTTTGAAAAATTTATGGAAAGAACCAATGAATGATTTGATACCTGCAGAATAACATGGAAGACTGCTTCCTATCCCTGCAACAAATCAAGGCTAAAAATGAAATAAATCATATGCACTAATCTTCAGAATCGACAAGCAAGTTGAGAAGAAAAAAAACTCACTTTTTGCAGAGAGGATTGACAGGAAAATGCTCTCATCCATGTCAAAGCTGTGAAGGTCACTCTTGGGCAACAAGGAAGACATTTCACCTGAAACATACAATTCGAATTCTCGAACAATTTGCCTCAAGCATTGTGTTCTAATTGCCACCATGAACTAGACCCTCACCGTGATAGCTCTCACTCCAGTAAACAGTTCCTGTAGCAGGAGCCAACAGAGTAATGACCATGCTTGTTGGCTTGAGTGCAGATACAAATGTGTAGTTTCCAGTTGTTCGGGTAGATTTATCCTCCATGATCGTCTGAGAGACATAAACTGCGAACCCCGAGCAGTCGAGGACTGGACTACTCATAATCACTGAATCTTCAGCATTCTTCTGAAGGTACTTCCTGAGCTCCCCAGTCGGCGAAAACGAATACAGAAATCCATCCAATGAGCCAATTGACAGCCAGCCTTGGAAGTTAAACAGACAAACTCTTAAAAAGTTTTATGATCAGTGTAAAGATCTTCAGTTGTTTACCATTAGAGTCGACGACTGGCACGATCGTTTCAGAGCTCAAGAGACCAACATTGCTCTGCCAAGAGACGGTTCCTGTCGAAACATCAAGCGACATTACAGTAGCCTTCCTGGGAAAGATTAAAAACAGATGCCCATTGTTTCCTGGCACTATGTTGATCATTCTATCTATTGAACTAAAATCTTGGATCCATCTGAAATGTGGACTACGAATGAACAAGGAATAGATCTGGCCTTCAGTGTTTGAAACCTGCACTGACAAGGAAGCAATTATCATTCATCAAATCGTAGAAGAAGTAAGATTTTGGTAGAGGTTCTTATACGTAGATGGTTCCTTCACACTGATCGACAACAGGCACTGAATTGAAGAAGCAGTCTGTGGTGTTCTTCTTGCAGCCTTGATGATAACCAAACCGATAAAGAAGAGGTCCAGCGCTCCACAGAAGCTGCTCTCCTCTCAGGGAAACAGAGAAGACGGCACGGTTTCTTACCGCAACAAATAACGACGCATACAAGCAAGATATAGAGATTCCAAGTATGTCCCCCGAGTTCTCGCCGAAGAAGACTTCGACGGTGGACTCCGGACGACCGATGTTGGAAGGGTTTATCCTCAAAACTCGATCTTCGGCGACCAAATAGATCTGACATGGGAAAGTTCATCTGACTATTGCTAGTGGAAGTAGTAGTGGAACAATGAATTGTGGTAAAGATCACCTTTCCTCTATCGTCGGCGATGGGTGCTAGATCTGATCTGCATTTGTACTGGAGAGGGATGATCCAAGCAAATGAGCCATTCTTTTCGAAGCAGATCAAATTCATTCCGGAGCAAGAGAGGAACTTTCCATCCTCCGTGAGCATCAATGGGTTCCCCAATCTGTTGCTCTTTCTAATTCGCCCTACAGCTGAAATGTAAATGCGTTAGAATTGAAGTAATGCGATGGAATCGAACTTTTCAGAAAAGAGGGAAAGAAACCGGAGTTTGCGGCATTTGCAGATGGCGGCGCGAGGAGCAAAAGGAGAAACCGGAGTAGCATCTCGAAAGATTCTAGAACGTAAGATTTGCAGAGAATCTATGAAACAGTAGTAGATCTTTGGGAGCAGTTGAGGAGAGTCACCGCCGCCGCCGCCCCACGTTCTTGGGAGTAACCGCCATCAGTCAGATTTCTTCTTTTTTGTCCTCTCCATAAATTGTCATTGTTTAGATTGACAACTAACTATTTGCAATCGTCACCTTGTTCCAAAATATATCTGTATCTTCCAAATTTAGCCCAGAAAAAGAAACACCGTCCACACGTTTCCATGCCTTTTCTCCTTTTTTTTTTTTTTTTTCTAAATTTATCAACTCCTGTTTTCGATCTCGATCCTGACAGCTTCGAATTCCATCCCTCCAAACAATCAATTTCCATCCAACAAACAAACAGTTCGTCCTCTAATTCGATATATTCCATAAATTTTGTTGCTGTGATCGATTGTTTGTGTGTCGGTCGGTCGGCCGATCGGGATTATGGTCGGCGGTCGGAGGCTGCAAGGGGAGCAACTCCGGCAGCTGCGCAGCATCTTCAACCGCTTCGACATGGACGGCGACGGCAGCCTCACCCACCTGGAGCTCGCCGCGCTACTCCGCTCCCTGGGGCTGAAGCCCTCCGGCGACCAGATCCACGCGTTGCTCGCCGGCATGGACGCGAACGGGAACGGCGCGGTGGAGTTCGATGAGCTCGCCGGCTCCATCGGGCCCATCATGACCGAGCAGGCGCTGCTCAACCAGCAGCAGCTCCTCGCCGTCTTCAACGACTTCGACCGCGACGGCAACGGCTTCATCTCCGCCGCCGAGCTGGCCCGGTCCATGGCCCGCATGGGACAGCCCCTCTCCTTCGCCGAGCTCAACGACATGATGCGACAGGCCGACACCGACGGCGACGGCGTCATCAGCTTCTCCGAGTTCACCGCCATCATGGCCAAGTCCGCCGTCGAGTTCCTCGGCCTCACGCCCGCTGTCTCGTAGCCCAATTAATTAATTAATTAATGTCGAAATTAGGATTAATAATTAATTGTGCTCAAACCGTTTTTCGTGCCTTTAATCGTGTCATTCTGGCCTTAAACATATATGTGTAAATTAATAAATATTATATATATATATGGTTTTATCTGTTTTAGCTTAAATAAACGTGGCAAATAAGTTTTTTTTTATTGCATTTCTTAGAACCTCTATACTTTATATAGACTTTTATTGTCATTATTTAAGCCATTTAATAATTTTGATTAAAAATAATAGATAAATCTAAATTGATTATATTTCATAAGTTCTTTATCCTATTTATTGTAGTTTTTAGAGTTATAATTTCATTTTTATTTGTAAATTATTTAACAATTTTAGTGAAAAGGATTAGATGGACATGAATTGATAAAAAGAACAATAAGGTCATTCCTATGGGGTGTTAAGGGTTTAAAGATCGTATAGTCTTAGTTAAAACTATCATCATCCTTCTAATTTGCAAAAACAAGATTATGGAACTCATTTATTCCCCTTCAACATCTCTCTTTGGGCCCGTTTCTCTCCTCCCTAATAGCCGTTTGATCATAAATAAGGAACGAAACTAGCTAAGGAATGAACGTCATTGAATAAGAATAACTTAAAATTCATCAAATATAGAAATATATATCTGGTGAAAAATTGGGAGTAGAATAGCTATTTCTATGAATAAAGACTTTGAAGAACAAAGACCATGATCTATGGATGAATTCTATATATCAATGAGAATGAAGCATAAGTGAGGAATAATTAACATTTAAATCATCTTCTACTTCTTAGAGTAAATGCAAACAATAATTGAGAGTTCTTGAATCACATTTAGGTTAAGCTCACATGGCTTGTGTGTCTAACCATACCATTTGCATTCTCTTCCTACTCACCTTTTCCATATCAAATAGTTTTTATTAGAATATTTAATTTAAGGGACTTAATAATCATTGAGTATTAATGAGACTCTAATCATTTTCTTTTCTTGAAAGATATAAAAAGCCAAATTTAAATGAGATGTATTTTTTTTTAAAATTTTTATTTGTCTTGCTTTAAGATGCAAGCTCCCTAATTTTAGCCACAAAATAAGAGTGACCTGGCGAAAATCCTTTTTATTATTATATTTTAAAATATGGAAATAAATAAAATTAAAACTTAATACAAATTTAATTTATATTTATTAGTATTTAGTCGCCGTATTTAATCATTCGCCAAATCCAAATCCATGGCGGCATCGATCGACGCCGTGGGTGAGTAATAAATCGAAGGCGTGCGCTGCATCAATTTTGTGACGCAATCGCCGGAATCGCGACGATGAAGAAGAGGCCGCCGCCGCCGTCTTTGTCGTCGTCGCCGCAGGCGGCCTTCTCCCCCGGCCGGCTCTGGTTTGGTCTGCAGCTGCTCTTTTGGGCGTCGGTGCTCGCGTGCTCGCTCGCGCTCATCCGCATCGCCTCGAGATCGGCGTCCCCGGATGCGTCCGTCGGCGAGGAGCCGCCCGTAACCGTCGGCGCCTCGAAGATCGCGTTCCTCTTCCTCGCCCGTTCTAATCTCCCGCTCGATTTCGTTTGGCACACCTTCTTCCAGGCATCTCCGTCGCTAAAAATCTCG
>JBAMIB010158440.1:0-13239 GCA_037177415.1 Kaempferia rotunda
TCAGGGGTGACACATGTCATTTGCATCATATGCACTTTATATGGATTGCATTATCTATTTGTGATTGATGCATTTTGATTGCTGCATTTTGGTGGTTGCATATGTTTGCCATGCATACAGGATACATGTATATTTGGTCTGACGACTCTACTCCTGTTGGTATTGTTTACTTCCCTTATGACAGATTAGGGTACTCTGGTATGTACAGCTCTTTCGTACTTTCAGTCTGCTACTTTTCCCAAACAAAGATAATTGTCGTCACCTTCTTAACTTATTTCATCCCAAACAAAGATAAATTCTCCTCTTCCCCTTATTTACTTTTACCTTCCCTTTCCTCACCTCCTCACAAAATCTTATTGATTTAAACTCATTATAGCCCAACTCCTAAATCTTAAAATCTTAAACTCTAAATACATTCAATATACTCCGTGAGTATTTAAATTTTTTAATTTTGAACACTATAATTTAAGAGAGAAGCTTGAATCATAAAGAGAAAATCTTATTAACTTAAATTCATTATAATCCAATTCCTAAATCCCAAAATCTTAAACCCTAAATATATATATATAATATATCCAAAAAAATAACAAAAATAAAAAAAACAAAGTTTATGTGAATCGAGGGCGATCCAGGCGCCCTAGATTCTATGCCCTGAGTCTGCACAGCCGCACGATATCTAGTATATTTGTTACGCTGTATGACTCGTCTGCGACAATGAATCCAATCGCTTGAATCAATCCAGACGCTTCGAATTTTGAATTCAGGTTTCTCAATTAATCTAGGTGTCTCGATGAATCTAAGCACCTCAATTAATTCGAATCAGTCTAATAGTTTTATTTATTTATTACTTTGTTATTAGGCTAATTAGATTTTATTTTTAGAAATTTAAGAGTTGAGTTATAGTGTTAAATTAAAAAAATAAAATAAAATAAATTATATATATATAGGATTTACCTGGATTTCTGTTAATAAATAAAAAAAACACTTTCTCCCCTCCGCCGTTAGCTCCGCCGCTTGGGTTTCCCTTTCTAGGGTTTTTGCGGTTCGGAGATCTCCGCTCTTTGCTTGACTCGATGGGAGGCTCGCGCATGCAGGCGAATAAGGCTCATAAGAGTCGTTTCGCTTCGAAAGCTTCTCGTCAGCTCCACCGAACCTCCGGCATGGGTGAGTTAATTGTTGAATTTCAATTTTATCGGTCATATGCATTTCCTGAAAGTCCATCTGTGTGTATTTAGATGGTAAACGTATCGGGAAGCCAGATTCTAACCGGGCCGCAGTGAAGGGGGCACGTGCTGCTCGGATTCAGCGCAGCAAAATGGTAGGCACCGCTCACAGTTGTTACATTTGTCGTGAATTTTATCAAGCATAACGCGAGGGCGTTCTTTTCCTCCCATGGTTTGTTGTAAGATCAAAATTTGATTAAAGTCGAAGTACCTGCGTTTGTTTTGATGTCTGAAGGATAGTCATCTTGGGAATCAAAGAAAAACTTGATTTTTTTTTTCTTTTAAATGTGATTAGTTCTGGATATCTCTTGAACTACAGATCCGTGACCAGAAAAGGGCCGCTTTGCTAAAGGAGAAAAGAACCTCAACTGGATCCTCAAGCCCGCCTCGCGTTATTGTGAGTGATACTATACTTGAATTTTATTTTGTTAATTATGCCTCGTGTTATTGTGAGTGATACTATACTTGAATTTTATTTTGTTAATTATGCCATTACTGTTGCTTCTTGACTTGAAAATTGTAGCTAGCATTTTTTTTTTTGGCCAAGATTTAAGGCAATTTCATCTTTAAGAGATATTCCTCAATTTTGGCTCACAATACAAATTACTAGTGAATTTCTCCACAAAATTTCCATTTCGGGTGTCAACTTATTTGAATTTGTTTTAACTCATTTTTTAAATTAATGCAGTGGTTTAATTGACTTGATTGTTTATTTTTTGATAAATATTTCAGAAACAATTTACGGTTATCTAAGAAAATTTAAGTTTCAGTTAATGACTAGACTACTTTATTTATAGGCTATGTTGATAAGATAAAAAAATGCACTTACCTTAAAATCATAATCTTGTACATCATATTGCTGTGTCTTGTGTGAGGATTATGTTTGATGTATTGCTTGTGGCTTGATGTCATTAATTTCAGTATTTAAAAGCCTTGACAAGTGGTTAATAGTTAATATAGTTAGTGACAATTGGTACTTTTTAAAGTGAATCTGTGTTACTTTCGCTTTTCTTGCATATGCACTTAAGTTTTGGGTTTGGATTTGTTCCCTTCTAAGGAAGACTGACATTAATTTATATTCCTGATGATTGGTGTCAGGTCCTTTTTGACCTTTCCTCGTCCACAAATTTGGGTAAAGTCGCAAGGGATCTGTTGATGCTATCATCAGGAGAAGATACAACACCTTTGTCAAACACTGTTGCTTCATCAATTTACAAATTTAGGCTAACGGTTTGTTCCTTACTGCAAACTTTGCTATTATGCTTCCTGTTATTGACTGTCATCTTGATATTCTAGTTGAGTGTTGTGACTCTTTGCTATGTCTGGCAATCTATTTCATAGTGTTATTTTACGTGTCAAATGTTGTTGTTTAACTTACAATATGCTTTTTAATCATGGCAATGGCTGTGAAGGTCCTGGAAGCTCCACATGGAGATCTGTTATCATGCGTGGAAATGGCAAAGGTATCAAATATACGCATGCATTTCATAGAAATGTTTTTATATATAATTGACAAATCTTCTTAAATTATTTGAAACAGATAGCAGATCTTATTGCATTTGTAGTGTCTGCAAAATCATTGGTTGATGAATATGAAACAAGCAACCCGGTGGATGCATTTGGACAGCAATGTCTATCTGTCTTCAGAGCCATTGGTTTACCAAGCACTGCTGTCTTAATTAGGGTAAATATTTAATGTTGCATGCTTTTCATGCACTCAAAATTGTCTATTGTACCAAATTGAGCGCATAAATTTTGGACAATGGATATTGTCAACAGGATCTTCCTTCAGACATAAAACGAAAGCAAGACTTCAAAAAACTGTGCATTTCTCATCTTTCTTCTGAGTTGCCTGAAGATTGTAAATTTTATCTGGCTGATACTAGGGATGATTTGCATAAGGTATTGCCACAACGCGGTCTACCCAAAAACATTCTCATTAGATTGAAATATTTACTCAAAGTCCTAAACATCTTCTTACTATTTGTAAATGACTTTGTCTTGTAGTTCATGTGGCTTTTCAAGGAGCAAAGCCTTTCATGCCCTCATTGGAGGAATCAAAGACCTTATCTTATGTCCCAAGAGGTGCACTTTTTGGAAGCAATTCTATTCATGTATATATTATATAATTAGCCTTATTATATTGTTTGAGCATATAATATGCTATCCTCATGCATATGTCATATGATCACTAGATCTGCATTTTGATTTGGCAATATTTTTGTATTTTTTTTATTTGTCAGTTTTAACAGCACATAATGTGAGTTTTTTTTTTTTTTGCCTTGATATGCTGCATATTTCCTGCCAACTTCTCTAACAATACTTTTATCAGACACTTCTAGAACCTGATCGTGATAATCCTGGAATGTGCTCATTGCTTCTGTCTGGTTATGTGCGTGCTCACAGTCTTTCTGCTAACCAACTGGTAAGTATTTTATCTAGGGCATGTTTCTTTATCAGTGCATGGTTCTTACTTCTTCCCCTCTAGGTTCATGTTTCAGGCACCGGAGATTTTTCGATAGTGAAGATTGATATCCTTAAGGATCGATTCCCTATTAATGAAAGGAAAAGTTCTAACTCAATGGATGCCGATGATATGAATAGTTCGCAGGTAATTTTCTTTCTAAAGAAATAAAATTATCTTCCATTTTTTTTTAAATTTTAGATTCAAAGGGTTTCTTGTTAGCTTGTTTGAAACTCTTTTAAGTTCTCCTATAAGTGATTTGTGGTATTCTTTTGATGTTGATGTAGTTAACTTTTTTTACAAAGAAAACCTCTTCTGATAATTATCTCATGTCTATAGATTGGACTAAGTATTTTCTTATATAATCATGACATCATCTACATTTTTTTATTTTTGTTGTATAAGTATTGCTTGAACAATATTTTCTTCTTCAGCTCTGCTATAACATAGGGTATGAAATCAAGATACAAAGGTTACATGTTGCAATGAGAATAAGTGTAATGGATTATGATTGATTAAGTAGATTTTACTAAAATGGGAGTAAAAATAGCATACATGTGAAGAAGTGATTTAATAGCAGTCAATCTGAGATTTTATCACAACAAACTTGCTTGACTAATGGGCTACAACCTCATACATAGAAATTACGACCTCATACCTTGTCTGTCAGTAGCAAATTCTATTATTTAATTATTCACTAATGTAAAGACAGTTTAATTATATGTGGTTGAATACATTGCATCTAAATTTCTCATCAGGTTTGTCAATAGTTGTTTTTCTCTTGCTTTGGTTATCAAAGAGTTACTTATGTGATGTAATCTATTTTTTGATTACATAACTGTTGCTTACTTTATACATGTGATATAATCTATTTGACTAAAATCAACTAACCTAAGTGGAATTTCTTGCTTGAGAAAACTGCAGGTCATACAGACTCTACTTCCAGATCCTTTGAAGCAGGAACCTTTGGTTGTTGAAAATGTACCTGACCCTCTTGCTGGTGAACAGGTGAGGATGGATTATTTTTTATCCATGTATTGTCTACTCAATTACTTCTTTTGTTTTTTGTAAGCTATGAAGTTTGATTTGCTCGCTGAATTTATTTAACCTATGGTTGCGCTTATGATATCTGATTTGTTGCTTGTTAAGATAAGCATATGTTGGCACCTTTTTTTTCTTCCTTTTTTGTTTTGGGCTAATATGTAACAGTAAAAGGTAACCACTTTACTTTCTGTCTGTTTTTGCATAAGAAATTTACATTGCTTGTTCCATGATCATATGTTGACACTTTTATTTCCTTTTGTTGCTATGAAGTATTCTCCTTGCCTTTTGAATTAATATATATCCACCTAGGTCATACTACAAAAGATAACTACTCATCTTTCTATTTACTACGAATCTTGATTCAGTTGGAAGAAAAGTATGAGTTATTCCTATTATTTGGCATCTTTTGAAGTCATTATTTTATCAATTTGTTCTATTACAGCACAAGGAGTTGGCATCTCTTAAATGTATTGCTTATTTCAGGAATGTTTCCCATGAGGGAACAAAATATCGAGAGAAAGAAAGAGGATAAGGAAAAAAATACTTATAGGAAAAGGATTAAGAAGCATTTCCAACTTTCTTGGTTTCCTTGGAGGGAAGGAAAGAAGAGTTTTTTGTTTGTCAATTTCCTTAGGGAGAAGGAAAGAGGAGAAATTTATTTTATTTTTCAAAACTTTGTGTTAGAAAAGAACATAATTCAACAATAGATTTGAAAAGGTCAAATACTTTCAAAATTTTTACGATTTAATTTGAGTTTCATTATTTGGCCAGAAACAGACAAAAGCACTGGAGAGGAAAATTGGAAAAAGATTATCCCAGTCTTTCCCTTCCCTCCTCTTTTCTGTCCAATGAAACAGAGGGAAAGATCCACTTTAAAAATATTTTTGTCGCCTTATTTCTATTTGTGTTTTGCTTTCCTTGCCTCATAGGAAACACACTCTTAGTGATCATTTTGGAGGAAGCAGTTTATTGGTCATAAAAGATTGTTAGCAAGTCTGAGATTTTTCTCCCATTTATTCTTTTTATGTTGTGACCATCAGCATGGTCTGTTGCTCGCAGCATGAACTGTCCTGGAGAATTCTACCTTCTTGCTCTAGGACATTTGACTTGTATGCTATTTATGCTTACCTTTGGGCATGTTACACTAGTTCAGTTTCAAGACTGTCAAAAGATGTCAAATATTTGACTAAAGTTCAAGTGGCCTCTGGATTTTGATTCTCTAATATGCGTGCTATTCGGTACCAACATATGTGCTGTGTCTCATCAATTTGTAACAACTTGTAATACATAGTAGTACAGATAAAGGTAAATCACACATAATTACATTAAAGCTGCAAAGGCCATCATGTTCAAAGTCATCCATGCTCATTTGAATATATTTTTTAGCTTTAGATTCCCATCCCTTTGTTATTTAGAGAGAAATTGTAAGTAGAGTGCCTTTGTCATTGTTGATAAATCTAGACTCTAGCTCATCATTAATGCTTGTTTTTAAGTTAATTTTTGGCTTTTGTTAACAAAATCATACAAAATAAATAGAAAATTCACAAATTTATTTATTTTATTTTTTATGTTAGTATTATTATTACTTGTCCGCTTCTTGATAATTGTGCATCTGTAATTTGACTGATTTCTATTTACTTTGCTTAGTTTAGATTCTCTTTATGCTAAAGACCAGACAATCCGTTTGTAATTAATCTACCTTCTGGACCAGTTCTTTGGCATTATAGGCTTTGCTGCCTTATTTATTGTATGCAGAAAAGACCAGCAAATATGGTTAGAATATTAGTCAAACCAGTTGATACTAGAGGTTTTTTACCTAGAGCATATAGTTCTGATGTTAGTTCTGTTTAGTAAAGTGTATATAAATATTCTGTTATTTGCTATGTTGGTATTGTACTAGTCCAATTAGTACACTGCAACCAAGCAGTTTCCAAGATGAGATTAAAAGTGCTCAAGTTATTAGTGAATCTTAGGATTAGTTGTGTGAGCCATAGGTTCGCCGTCTTATCCATATTTATGGCCCACTGCCTCATGTGCATTGTAAGCAAAACAAATTTCTTAATAAAATTAAATGAATAGAAGCTTGCTACCCTGGTTTAGCTCTGTACATTTGGTATGCCTCATGGTCCACTTGCCAATTTAGAAAAAAAAAACTTCCCCTGTTTTTCACTTCAACTGTGCACATGAAGATGGCGTGAGGCAATATAACTTGTAATATCATTACTTTTATGTGATAAGATACAATTTGGTACATATTTGATTGTGATGTATGTTCATGTTAATTAATCCTCTTGTTGTCAGATAATTATTTTGGAAGCTAACAAACCAATGATCTTTTGGTTACCATTGATATCATCTTAAGTTGTAACCTCTGTGTTCATTCAAATGTTTACTGATTGTTATGGTCATGATTTTATACTTCAATTGGTAATCTGTTTGCTTATGTGTATATTTTGAGTAGACATGGCCAACAGAAGCAGAGATGGCTGAAGCTGAGACAAATAACAAAGAGCGAAAGTTGGTTAGGAAGAGACTTCCTCGAGGCACTTCAGATTACCAGGTTATTGTGTTAATTTGGAGTTCTTACACTTTCCTTTTTTTCTTACATAGGTATAATATGAATAAACCAGGACTCCAAGACTCCTAACTATTTGGAATGGAACTGTTTGGAAGGATATTGTCCCATCAGGAACTTATCAGTGCAAATATTCAAAATTTCCAGATTACTTTCAACCATGTTGATTAAGATTGTTTTGGTCTCCTTTCAAGGCTTTTAATCCTTACACCTTCAAACCGAATTACTTCTAGACTAAGCAAATTCTTTGCTTGTCTTTAAACATGTGTATCCCATCATAATCTATTTTTTATATCTTTATCAATCCATTTTAGCTACACCTAATTGTTCCTAGTTAATAGTTTTCCCCTCATTTTTTCCCTCTTAAACTCTACACAACTATCTTAGCATTATCATCTCTGCAATAATTTTGTTTATTTGTCTCTCTTTTCATCTTCATTTTCCTTGCTAAGTTTAGGTTGAAAATTTCATTACTCACATTTACTTGCCATGTTTTCTAGGCTGCTTGGATTGTGGAGGATACTGATGATGACTCCAACCTTAGTGAAGAGGATGATGATGGTATGATAATTGCTGAACATGGAGACCAAGCAGCTCAAGAAAATTCTGATCATTCAGATATTGATGATCATTTTGTCAGTGAAAATTTTGATGATAAAACAATTGGGGATACTGAAATGGCTGTGAGTTTTCACATTATTACTGTTCTAAATTAAAGCATACTTCATTTTAATTTCATTAAGTATTGGTGGTGAGCAATGCTTGGTTGTAGCTTCGTTTTTGTTTTACTGAAGATTGTAGGCCTTGCTCTCATGCCAGTCATCTGAGCTAGAAATTCTTGCGACTTGTCTGACTGTATTTTCTGTTCGTTTCTCCATGTTAATTTCTTATGTGAACATAATGTGTTACAGGATGATGAAAACATGACAAATGAGCAGATAGAAGCAGAGGTTAAGAAAATTAAGGAAGCATATGCTGATGATCAAGGTACTTGTCATCTGCTAAATTACTTAAATTTACAAAGAAAAGAACCTCTCGTAATTTTTAACTGTTGAGAATCTCATCTATTTGTACAACATGACATGGGATATCATCATTCTTATTCTTGAAAGCCATTGCAGCTTAGATCAATTCTTTTTTTAGTCAGTTTCTTTGCTCCAGGTGGACATAAATTGTCAACACCTTTTATTTCCTTTAGTGGACGATGCATTATCATTTTCTTTAATGAGTCAATTAAATATCTGGACACCTTTGTTCTCACATTTTTATGGTCTAACCAAAGTGCTTTTTTTTTTTCTGTAGAGTTTCCTGATGAAGTAGAAACACCAATTGATGTCCCAGCTAAAAAGCGTTTTGCCAAATATAGAGGACTCAAGTCTTTTCGAACCTCTTCATGGGATCCAAAAGTGACTATCCTATATTAGTTTTTTGTTTTTTTTGTCTCTCTTTATATCATGTGTTCTTTTCATTGGCAGGAATCATTACCCCTTGAATATTCAAGAATTTTTGCTTTTGACAATTTTGCTAAAACGCAAAAGAATGTCCTTGCAAAGATGCTTGAGGTAGATCAAGGGAACGTGAATGAATGTGCTCCTGTAGGATCATATGTGAGAATCTACTTGAGAAGTGTACCTTTGGAAGTTGCTGCTAGGCTATCATTACCCTCAAGGAAGGCACCTGTGCTTGTATGTGGGCTTCTGCAACATGAATCAAAGATGTCCGTCCAGCACTTTAGGTATATTATTTTTTATTTTTGTGAGTTCTCATGTTCAGATAGAAGAATACTATTTTAATTGTCAGTGTGTGGGATGGTTATTCTGATGGCTGTTATTGATCTTTATTGCTTTGATTATATTTTAGTTACATTAATCTCATGGGTCCATTGACTCTACCTGTATTGAAATTCAATCATAAATGGTCTTGCATCTCCAATCCATGTTAATATCTTATGGTATCATCTAGTTTGTAAGAAGTAACAAATCACTAGAAAAGGAACATTGTGGATAACCCTCATTTGTGAAATCTACAAGACGAGTACTATCTGAGATAATGTACAGTGACTTGTTCATAATTTCTTCCCGTTTCTGAGAACATTCTTGAAATTCTGATCAAAGTATTTTTATCCATGTGAAAAATTTAGATACAAATTAGAATATGATGGGCTTGTAGCTATAAATTGGTATTTAACATAAGCTGTTGATGGATGGATGGGTCCTTGAAATCAACTGAAGAGAAACTGTCCCAAGAGCAATACCTTCAAAGTTCAATTAATGAGTTTTATATTATGTTCAAATTTTGCAAGGCATTTCTTAACTTCTCTGTTTTACAGCATTAAGAAACATGACTCGTATGATGCTCCTATACGGTCCAAAGAGATGCTCAGTTTCCATGTAGGGTTCCGTCAGTTCAATGCAAGGTACTATCTTGGTGAACTTTGTTGTTTAGATGTTCACTGAAACTCGCTTGTAGTCCTATCAGTTTTAGAGATAAAAGATTTGAAGTTGAAGAGTCTTTAACATCAGTTATTTGCAGGCCTTTGTTTTCTTCCGACAATTTGAATTCTGATAAGCACAAAATGGAGAGATTTCTACATCCAGGACGTTACTCTATGGCATCTGTTTATGCCCCTATTAGCTTTCCTCCCCTTCCATTGGTAATTCTGAAGTCTCAAGATGGTGAAGCTCCTGCTGTTGCTGCTCTTGGTTCACTAAAATCAGTGGACCCAGATAGGATAATCCTTAAGAAGATTATTTTAACTGGGTAATATTTTTTCTTTGTTTTTTATTACTCGCATGTAAATGTGAATGTGCATATCTACTAGCCAATTACAATCTTCTTGTACAGTTAGTTGCAAACCTAATAATTTTGTTTCTTGATGCTATGTTTCCTAGTAAAATGATTCTCCCCAAATTCTTTTGTGAAAAAGACCTTGACAACTGTTTTTACTATTTTTTTGTTTATTGTGTTCCAAAGGTTATCTTTGTTGTAATGCAGATGCACCCAGTTTTCCCTCAATACATTTTTTTACTGTCATGAAAACTATAATCATTGCTATACCTTTTCACCCCAAATTATGATTATTGCTATACCTTCATGTTGATGCTGCTGCTATAATGCGATGATATGAACTCAATTGTTTTTACCATCAACTTTGCCTGACCTTTAGCACCGAGAATACTTTTTTCTGCTAAAATGAATTTTCAGGCCAAGTGCTTCCATCGACCTGTCTCAATAATTCTTAGTTTGATTTTGTTTATAGGCTACTTCCCGATCAGGTTTCAGAGTATCTGTTAGTTAATAACCTAAGATCTATTGTGCAGCTACCCTCAAAGAGTGTCAAAATCTAAGTCCATAGTGCGGTACATGTTCCATAATCCTGAGGATGTCAGATGGTTCAAGGCAAGTCTTTCAGCTGTTTGTTGGGAGGGTGTATAAAGTGATATTCAAAGTGGAAATTGTTCCTGATATATTTTCTGACATGTGCAGCCGCTAGAGTTATGGACAAAAGGCGGTCGTCGTGGTAGAATCATGGAGACTGTTGGGACTCACGGTATGCAGTCTCGATCCAGTTACATTTAGAATTTATAAATTTATAACTTCCACAGCGAGTCACAAATTTGGACTTCGATCCATATTTTTTTCCCCTCTTTGCTATCTCTGGCCGCCCAGAAGAAGGAAAATGGATGGAAACTGAGAGATTGAATTGTTTTGTTTTCTTTTCTAAGTCATGGTCCTCTGTCTTGTGTGTTTATCCTTCAGGCGCTATGAAATGTATCTTCAACGGCGTGATTCAGCAGAATGATACGGTGTGCATAAGCTTATACAAACGCGTTTACCCCAAGTGGCCGGAGCAGTGCTACGCTTCGTAGGACATCAACTGCAGTAGCACGAGTAAGCTAAACATGCCGTTCCTTTACTAGGATTGAAGCTCCAGTTCAGAAGAACACCAAAGAATGAGAATCTACATTCAAATTAGCCATTTACTAAATTTGTACATTGTACCAGCTTGTAGTTTTTCTCTTTGGTGCATTCTATGTATCTAATGCACCATATGATTTTTGACGAGTTACTAGCTTTTTGCTGTGCTTTCTATTTAGTCTATCATTTTTTCCTTCAAAATGTGATATTATTGTTTACTGCAATTACTGGTTGTAAATTATCATTTTATATTTTATATTTTTGTCTTCTTGTAGTATCTTTTCCTCACCACGCTATTAGAAATAATGAGATATTTCAGCAAAAGCCGACGGTTAGAAATAAAGAAAACACTTGGGAAAAGCAGCCAATAGACCTTTCGGCTGATTCAGACGTTATTTACTCTTATTTTCTAATTTGTTTGTAGTTTACTATTTTATTAATTGATTTATTTTTTATTTTAATTTTTTATAATTTTTATTTATACAAATTTCTATTCATAAATGAACATTGATGAATATAATAAATTTTTAATATTTAATTTATTTGCGATCTAAGTAATTAATAACCGACTCAGTGACATTTCGGTCATTAAATTTCCTAAAAGTACTTACGAGTTATGTATGACATTGAAGAACAAACCGGAATGGTCTAAATCTCTGATTGAACAACAGGTTCGTAAATGAACCACTTCTCTACAGCTAAAAAAAAAATCGGAAACTTTTATAGAAGGCATCGCAGCCGTCGGATCTACATCAAAATAAAGAAGCCGGCAAATTAAGATCGAATGCCAAGGGCGTCTTCGCCTCCTCCGCGCGGTCGGTGGCGGCGGCAGCGGTGGCGGCAGCGGAGGTGTTCTCCTGCAGAACACCCGCCTCCGACACCACCTCGACGGTTTCGATTTTCCAGCACCCAGGGTTCCCCGATTCGCCTCCCTCTGGAGGCCCTAGCTACAGATCCCGCCCGTCGATCCCCTCCAATCCCCAGCTCGGCAGAGTTGGCGTCGGCCCCCACGCGATCTGCGGTTCGCCGGTGGATCCAAAGTTAGTCTTCGCCTTTGGGCTGCGAGCGGCCTCGTCGTACGCCCTCGCCGCCTCCTCCACCGTATTGAAGGTTCCCAGCCACCTGCGCGTCTTCTTCCACGGGTCGCGGATCTCCGCCGCGAACCGCCCCCACGGTCGCTTCCACACGCCACGGAAGTGCCCTCTCCCCTCGCTCCTCCGCCCGTCGCCGCCGCCTTCTCCACCAGAAGACATCGATGTGGAGGGGAGAGGCTCCGAAGGCCTCCATATTTATAGGCGGAAACGTCAGTCTGGCTTCCGCCCGACAGGTCTTCTCCCCCAGTCACCGTCTATCCTTACCGTTTACCGATGCTTCGCCATGGGCAAGCGTGCCGAGTGTGTGTGACTCCACGCGGAGCACCGGAAGCTCGCTACCTCCGCACGAATCACGCAGCGCGACGGCGTTCGTGCCCATCAGATGGCTGGCGGCGTTGGGACCCACGCGAGTGCGGACAACGAACGGCGATCTCGAAGCGCTGGATGAGTGCAGTTTCGGCGCACGTGCAGCGGTGCGGGGCCCACTCAGCGGGCCCACTTCGCACGAATAAGAAATCGAATCGGATAGATGAAGATTTTAATATTTCGTTTACAAACTTTTTCAATTCTTCGGACGAAAATACATCGGCTCAGAATACTAATATCGGTAAATTAGAAAAAACTACCCGATCAATACTTCACCTTTGCATGCAGTTCTCATACTAGAAAAATTTTGTTTTCACTTCCTACATGCAATGTTTCATTTGCTTCAACTCCCTGCATACAAATCTGATGACCAAATTGCCCTTCATTTTTTTTAGTACAACATATCCCAAATAAAGTATAATTCCTCTTAAATTTATCATATTTAAATTAAAATCAAATATAATCAATTATATTTTCGGTCAAATTGTCCCTGCATGTAAATATCGTTACCTAATTGCCCCTAATTTTTTTAGGTATAAAAAGTCCAAAATGAAG
>JBAMIB010158545.1:0-13235 GCA_037177415.1 Kaempferia rotunda
GTTGTCTTTATTAGCTGTTTTTTTATAATCCCAAAAAATATTTATCTGCTAATTTATGGATATTTATTTATCGAGAAGGCTCAACTTTAATAAAGAGAGAAAAACTAAAAGTGAAGGTTGTTAATAGGGTTAGATTTTTTTACAAAATTCACGATCCTTCTCTATTCCCAATCCATTCTCATCCCGGATAATTCTCGACCTGAATGTTTTCTGACCCAAGTGGTCGGGATTTTTCCCAACCCGATCAAAATCGGGAAAAGAGTCGGGAACAGAAATTTTTCCCGATGGGATTCCTGACCCTACCCGAATATATTAATAATATTTTTTAATTAATTTTTTATAAAAATGATATAGAAAATTAGGGTTATAAATTAAAATGTATTACCATGAACTTGAAGTAAACTATAAAGGTCGATTTAAAAATATATATATATATAAATAAAAATAAACTAGGGTTCGAGTTTTATCATCACAAATCGTGAATCACGATTACAATCCACTTCGCCTCGTCGATTTGCCACTTCGCCCTTCTCCGGTTCTCCCTTAGCCCTTCTTCATTCTCTCTTTGCTCTTCTCCCTTAACCCTTCTCCGTTCGCTCTTCGCCCTCTTTGCTGTTGGCTCTAAGCCTCTAACCCCCCTCTTCCAGTTTCATGGCAACCGACCAGCAGCCCTTTCATTACTAACCTCTTCCAACTATACAGCAAGAAGTATTGCAGCTGTTCCCCCACGTGGAATGAAGGAGAACATAAAAAAATTCAAATCTTATAGCTATTGGATAATTTAGTTGTAATTTTAATGGTCTGTTGATGTTGTTGTGTTATTTGCATTCATTTTTCGATAGTTAAAACTTAAAAGTAGCACAGGTTGTGTGTTTTAAAAAATATTTTCGGGATATCATCTCCCTACCCGACTGGATTCTGAACATGCGAGTCCCGACACTTATCGGGGACGGGAGCGGGAGAAAAAAAAATTATTAATTTTTATCGGGACTGAGATTAGTTAAGATAGTTACCGGACAGGTTCCTACCCAATTCCACCCTTAGTTGTTACTAGTTGTTATTGTTATTTAACCTTTGTTTCATCATTTCGAAGCATGAAATTTATGAGTTCATAGACTTTGGTTGCCTAAAAAGCCGAGAGATCATGAACGTGCCATGGCCCACACTTCTAAAAATTCCATTCACCCCTTATCTTAATTAGCCTTCCCGTAAACTCCGTTTATTTCTCTAAATATAATTTTGCACCGCTTCAAACTTGTTTTGGGGCCGCGTGAACTTGTCGCACCGTTCGAGAGGAGCAAGAGCACATGCGCATCACGTGCATCTGACGCTGGTATAATTAAACTCTGCCCTTATCCTGTCTGTATCGATGTGGATAATTTTTTAATTTAATTTTTTTTAAAAAAATATAAAAAATAATAATAATATTTTATAAAAATATTTTGTTATTAATTTCTGTTGACCAGTTTCAAATTTGTCGGTTTGATAGTGTAACGTGATAAATGGCGGTATTATACCGACTCTGAAACTTTGAGGGGGCATTTGGAAAAAGTTGCAGGGACCACGCAATGAATTCCTTCGTCTTGTCGTAACTGGCCACGTAAGCAGATCGGTCCTTCTCGTGAATTAAGTCGTGTGTCGCCGCTATTCCTTCGGCCTCCGCGGAGCATCGGCGTTGTGCTGCCTTGATGAGAGTTGAGCGGAAGGGAAGGAGTCCGAGATCTGCTGTTGAGGATTGAGATGATCGTCTCGGCTCTTCTGACGTCGGTGGGGATCAATTTTGGCCTTAGTGTCCTCTTCTTCGCCCTCTACTCTGTGCTCCGGAAGCAGTCTTGCAACGTCAAAGTCTACGCCCCGCGGCTCGTGGCAGAGGGCCGCGCCCGACTCCGCGGCCGGTTCAGCATCGAAACCTTTCTGCCTTCTGCCGGCTGGGTGCGTAGGGCATGGCAGCCCACCGAGGAAGACCTCTACAACTCGTGCGGACTCGATGGAGTCGTCTTCAGTCGCATATTCGTGTTCAGGTTCCTTTTTTTTTCTTACTAATTTCTTCTCATATTGCACCAGAATCGTATTTTGGTGTATTTTGGAGGCATGTTGGTTCGTTTTAATTCTGTTGAATTATTGGTTTTTGAATTTGGTGCAGCTTGAGGGTTTTTTCTCTTGCTGCAATCATAGGAATATTCGTTCTCCTTCCTGTTAATTACTTGGGCGATCACCTTCGGGATATCGACTTTTCTGATCTTCCCAACAAATCTCTTGATTTGTTCACTATATCAAATGTGAAAGATGGCTCTAATTGGTAAGCTCTTTTTACATAAAAATTTTCTTTCGATTCCCTGTTGCTGTACATCTGGGTTACATTTCTTCTACTCAACAGCAGAATCATTATGCAGAAGTACAAAGATACAAATTCCTATGGGAATAGTGAGATAACTTTATCCTAGGATGAATGAGCACTCCAGTGGATAAACCGGCATGGTTGGTGGAAATAAGCTTCATGTGAAGCTTCAGTTAGGATCCTCTCCGTTAGGTAGGGTGCTGAACTTAGAAAGGTGCATGCAATTTAGCTGCATGTGAGTGGAAAATGAAGGTCCAAAGATTATTAGGTTAAAGCTAGGGCCTCCTTGATTGAATAGTAGATTAGCCTAAAGGGGAAAGCACCAAGTTATGAGCTTTTGACTAAGGATACTTTACACTTAAAAAATCCCAAATATTATGGGTCAGTTTATTGTTATTATCTTGATAGTAGTAGCACATTTAAATGCTATCATTTACAAAAATGTTTTGATCACTGGCTTCAGTGTTTGTCTTATTTAGTTCTAGTAATATTCTGTCTATTATGATGAATTTTGTGGATAAATGCTACCTGCTAAGCCATGTAAAATATCTATACTCTACTCCATTGTAATTGATTATGTCAGGCATGATGCTTTGAGACAATGAATTTTAGTTGGTGTTCAATTCAATAGGTAATGAATGATAAGCTAACAGAATTTGCTCACATTTGTTAGATGCTTCAAATGTTGAACAAGAAAACCCCTTCCAAATAATGAATTTTATTTTATCATTTATGAAACAAATGTTTTTGCACATATTCTAAATTGGATTGTGTTTATTAATCATTCAATTGTAAGCATTGCTTGTCTTTACTTTGTGTTTCCTAGTAAGATTTACCACATAATATACACGTGTACTTGATAATCCATTTGTCATAGAGTGAAAAAGTGCACTTAATTTCTTTTACCCTTTATTGTGGAAAAATGTATTATTTATGCACATCTGTCAATGTTTCAACATTCCAAGTGACTCGATTCTATGATTCTATTTTTAACTCAGGTAAATCTTAGATTATTGCATCGTTTTACATGACAATTTTATCTGGCTAAATTATTGATTTTTTTCTTAATGTTTGTTGATACTGGCTTGCCAATCAGATCTTAAAATTCCTCAGCAAACTCCCGTGGGTTTTAACTTTTATCTTTTTTTGGACGTCTGAATATAAGCATTTGTATTGTTCTCATTATTTGGTGAGGCCATGTTTGTTAAAGTAAAGAATTTGTTGGCAGGTTATGGTGTCATTTTTCTGCCGCATACATAATAACAGGTGTTATGTGTTACCTTCTGTATGCTGTAAGTGTTGCGTTCACTGAATTGCTTCACATTACCTTTTCACTTATGAAAGTTATTTTTCCTGATAACTCCATTACATATATGTATGTATCTATCTATGTATAAACTGTGGTCGATAGGTTCTTCATATTTATGTTTCTGCTACTTGGTAAAGGGTTACCCTTGTCTAAATACTCATGTGCAGTATCCTTTTGTTTTCTTCTGCAGGAGTATAAATATATAGCAGAGAAGAGGATTGCTTACTTTAATGCTTCAAAACCACAGCCACAACATTTTACTGTCCTTGTTCGTGATATTCCTTTGCACGCTGGGAATTCTTTAAGTGACACTGTTCAAGCATTTTTTACAGAGTACCATCCATCAGACTACTTATCCAATACTGTGGTTTGCCGAACAAGCAAGCTTCAAGGTCTCATAGTAAGGGGAAAAAGTTAAATATGCTACAGAATTGTATAATGAAGACTGTTCAATTTTTTAGTAGTTTGTAATTCTTAAAAAATGACTCAGTTTCCCCCTCTAAGATAATCTAAGATTTTATAATTTGGTATGACCTAGATAAGCTAGTCTATTTCAAATTAGTAAATAGTTATTAATCATGTGGGCACTTATCAAATAGAGAAGTTCGCAATACTGGGTCATTTGTAGAAGTTGGGGAAAAGGAACAATGCATTTCATCATTTTTGTGATAATTACATGAGAATTTATATATTCATGATAAAACTCTAATGTGGGGCTAGCCCACTGCATTACCATCTAATCCAACATATTATATTAACTAGGAATGTAGAATAGGGCATGATCACAATGGAACTAAATATAATATTTGCATGAAGGCTAAATAAAATTTAAGGGAGCACATAGCCAATGATGCCTTCAATTTCAGAACCCACCAATACATGGAATTTATTGTTCTAAACAATGCTAGAACTTTAAAAGCATTCATTGGCAGTGTTATGATAGTCTGAAAACTGCTGAAGCTCATTCATTTAATTTGATTTCGTGCAAGTACGCACTTGATGATGTAATCATGTAAGACTGCCAAACTCACTGTGCTACTGTTAGAATACATTTTAGATTCTCCTTCTGCATCTACTTTTGATTGCGATATGCAAGCCTTTTGTTTCATTTCCTTATATTTAGCTCCACTATTCATATTTCTAGTGTAATGGCATTGTACAAATTGCTTTGCAGACAGATGCTGAGAAGATCTATAGGAAACTCACCCACCTGAAATCAACTTCCAGTTCCTCACAGAATCAGAATCGTAGTGGCTTCTTTGGGATGTCTGGAAAACGTGTTGATCTTGTGCGTGATTATTCCAAGAAATTGGAAGATATAGAACAGAATGTCAGATTAGTGCAGTCAGACTCACGGAGAGAGGTACAACACTTCTCTTCTGAGTTTCAGTGCACCCATATGAAGATTGTAATTACATTTTTAAGCAGGGTTAACAAGTGTTTGTTTAATTTGCTAAACCCACCCTGGCGTTACTACATTTTCTATTGCATGTTTGTCTTTCTCTTCAGGTTATTTGAATAATGCTATTCCTTGAGTCTTCTTAGGTTGTTTTACTTTCATTTCATATAGTTTACACATTAAGTTTTACTGTCTGCTCGGAGATGTTCCATGCAAGGTTTTAAATGCTGTTATCATACCAATCTTTACACTTTGTTGTACTGGTATTATGTTGGTATTGCAAGCAGTATAGAGACCCACTCTTCCCTTTTACCCAGAAGAGAAATATCAAGATTACTCTTCAGTCCAGCAGTGTAACTGGTACTGACCAGAGACGGATTTATGTGAGGGCTGTCCTAGGTTGTAGCCGTTTAAGAACCGTCTCTACTTCCAAGCCACCTCCAGACTGAGGCCTGCCAGAGTCATCAAGGAGCTTTCTCTGCCTCCGCATCCTTTGATTTCACATTTACTTCCTTCATCTTTGAGGCAGCAACAACTCCTGCTTCTTCCGCCTTCGTTGCTCCGTCCTCCATCTTCAGAGGGCGGCGACTGAACCATCGGTGGTGCGGTACTTGTTTCAGATACGTCTCTGCCTTCTCCACATATTTTCCATAACTGTTTTCCTCAATCTTCGTGTAGTGAGACACAACACAGAGCAAGTCAGAGGTCACTCTGGCAGTGGCAAACTTGTCAACCTTGTCAGCGGTGTGTTGAAGGCGGACTTGGTCTCGTCTGCTGCCACTTTGGCACTAGAAAAGAGCTCAGTTGGGTCTATCTACAGATACTTGTGGCTCATGGGAATCTTCGGATCTGGCCTTGTCGGTGCTGCTACTGTCAGAGCTGCTGGAAGCTTGTGAAGGCTAAAAGCTTCAAAACGAATGTGTTATCTGTAGGACCGAAAAGCATGATAGAGGGAGGGTTGAATATCATTTCTTTGAAAACTTATTTTCTTCTTTTATCTTCGTAAAACCGAATCAAAGTATATTAGCACCGGAGTAATAGTAAAGACAAAAACACAATAAATTTTAAAGAGTCTCTTGGCGTCGTAGCAACAACACTTGCACGATTTGAACACCAGGAAGAGTATGAGATGTGGAGAGAATTGATTGTACAACCTCTTACTTTGAGGCCCCTTTTATAACCTTTTTATTCGACTGATCCTTTTTTGGTTGAATGACCTCTTGAATTTGCCCAACTTCACATCCAGGTTCACGATTTGCCCAGATCGTATCTTCCGTGAAATCTGCCATTATCGGCCGACCGACTCCTTATTTGGTCGACTAAACCTTTGAATTTTCTTCTCCAAGAGCTTACCTTAGCTTACCCCCAAACATTTGGTCTCTAGACCTGTTTGGACTATCTCTGGTCATGCTTATTGTCTGATTAACTTGATCGACTAAGACTTTCCTGTAACACTGAGTTAGCATAATAGATATAAAATAGTAAAGTAACATAGTGTTAACAACATTCAAGGTTCGTTGGTCCGGTCGACCGCGTGTGGTCTACCGAAAACTATTCGATCACACTTGCTTGAGTTTACTCCTCCAAAACTTCTTATTTGCTTAATTTCCAGTTAGGACTTTTTCTTAGGTAGGTCAATCTTGATCAAACTCCATTAAACATATCGACAAACAAACATCAAAACTCTAGAGATTGATTGCACCAACATTATCAACCTTTTCCATAGATAAAATTAAGAGCGTGTTTTAGACAGCAAGTTGTGGAGCCATTGCTTTTCGAAGAGGTAGCACTTTGGACGTAATGCCCCATACTAAAGCAAATCATTTCAAATGCTGCAGGAGATAATAATGGCGCAAACAATATTCAATATAATTTAATAGTTTAATATTGATAGAAACTCACCCCAACATTTATAGTATTAATGTCTAGAGAGGGGCACTTTTTCAAGCACCCCTCATAGTCCGTCTAGGTAAATCACAGGGTCAGCTTATAGCTAAAGTAGCTAGGGGCGGAAGGAGTTTTTTACCCTAGGGCATGCGCTCGCCGAGAATTGATTCTTGCCCCATTGTAGCAAATCTGCCACCCTCTAACCGTACAGTGGGGTCAAAAATAAATAATAAAATAACATTAAATATATTTAATGTGTTTTGATATAGAAAATTTTAAATATTTAATAATTAGATATAATCGTGGAAACTTGAAACGCTTAAAATTAATTTAATATAAATAACATTAAATATTTTTTATTATCTATTATATTTTTTATTTTTTTATTACACATTAACTTTTTTTATAAAAATGTTTTTTATTTATCCCAGCCCTTTCATATCTATAGCCCTGACCATCTGTTTTCTACTGACCACTACCACTAAGTAATTTTCATTGAACTTATATGGATGGAGTATATTCATTTTCTAACAAAGATGGGGCTTTGATCTACAAATACCAATCATGTTGCATGAGTTGCTTCTAACGAAATATGAACCTTACTTTGTGGTAACCCATGCAAAATATTTACTAACATCTAGTTAAAATTTTGTGTGTTCATGGTGAGTCTTCTTCCTCTGTGTGTCTTTTTAATGGAAGCTTATTGATTATACTGGCATGTGGGAAATGCTTGACTGATGTCCTTTAAGCCTTTTTTTTTGCATTTTATGACCTACCAGAAATGGAAACCTTATTCAACTTTACATTCTATCTTGATATCTACAAGTGTAACTTTTTGCTTATTTCATGCTATTCTAACTTGACTTTCTTTAAAATTAAAAATTTAGGAAGTCCCTGCTGCCATTGTTTCCTTCAAATCTCAATATGGTGCAACTAAGGCTCTTCACATCTAACAATCTGTCAATCCCACTAAATGGGTAACAGAATGGGCTCATGAGCCTCATGATGTATCCTGGCCCTTTGTCTCTACATCGTTCACACAAAGATGGATTTCTAAGTTGATCGTCTTTGTGGCATCAGTTCTATTAGTAATTTTGTTACTTATAGTGGTTGCTTTTGTTCAAAGTTTAACTTACTTGGAGGAATTGGAGGCTTTGTTTCCTTTTTTGAGGAAGATATTGAAAATGTAGGTAATGCTAGATAATCGTTCTTTTCACTATAGTGCTATTATTGGATTCGGTGTTTGCCTATACATGTTCTTCCTTCTAGTGAGAAAAGTTAATGGCGTATGTATCCTTATGCTTGCCCTTCTACTGTTTCTTGGATTTCTAGGCATGTAATTTAATCCCACTCTGATTTGCTGAATGAGTGACCCCATTTGGATCCAATAATTACAAACATGGCCTAGATCTGTCTTGATATTTCTTTCCATGCCCACCATTTATCTCCTGTAACATCCTATGCCTTGCGGATTGAGGCTCATTATGGTTCATGAATATTCCTTTATTTAGTGATGCTGATATGATCGATTACTCCAATGGCAAATGCATGGATTGTTCATGAATGACCATGAGGGTCCTTACAAGTTAGCGTGAGATCATTCTGGTCCTGCCAATGACCAAAACTGATAAGGGTTTGACTTGATTTCTTACCACTACATGCTTCGTGTGTAGAAACCAAGATGCCTTAATTCTCCATCTTACATGCTCCTGTAGTATTGAAACCAATGATGAGGCTTCTGATTAACTTAATTTAATCGTGCACCTAGAAAGAGTTTATCCAAATTATTTGAAGGTAAGTTGTGAAGTCTCCAATGCCCACTAGTTAGGATTTTCTTTCTTTCAAAGCCTCTGCAACTGTAGGATGCCTGACCCCAATAAAAGATAGTGGAGGGACAAGGAATCACCCAATTGCATTATTGATCTCATTCAAGCTTCAACTTCTTGTTTAATTCTGGTTCCTTTAAATCTTGTGGGACATTCTGAGAGCTTTTTCTGTGGGGCTTGAATTCTGTTCTAGACTCTTGGGCATGATAAACCTGCTGCTAATTGTGCATTTATTGGAGTTGGAGCTGACTCAAACTGGGTGAATCTTAGATTTCTGACATGATGTAAAGCTGAGGATTCAGTTTCCTTTAACTGTTTATTTATTGATATGGTTTAACTCATCTGATAGATTTGCACAGTTAAGATCATAACATACCTTTCTTAGACGAGGTTTTTTTTTTTTTTTTTTTTTGGCAAATTTCTGAGTTAAACTTCCAGTAAATTTCTTGTTTCCACGTTGATTTTGACCATCATCGCTGACAAAGCAGGGGCTGTTGAAATTTTGAACTATATATATATATATATTTGTTAATACACAAATTACATTAGGCACCCTTTGTCCCTTTATCTTTTCTCATTTTACTAGCGAAATGACTGTTAATCAATGGGTTGGTAACTAAATAATCTTTATGAAGCTTATTTCTCACAATTAACACGGTAACACCTTTTAGATGGGTATATCATACAGTTAAACTCAAAGGAAGTACTAATCAACTGTTACTGCTGCTTTCTGGACAATTGAGCCATATTATAAAATATAAATTGAAACTGTCTATTTTTTCTCTGAATATTAATATATGCCGAAATTGTATACTTGCAGAACTGTCATCAGTCAGGTTGTAACAGGTTATCTACCAAGCCTAATTCTTCACTTGGTGGCAGCTCTTGTACCACCTATAGTTAAACTTTTCTCTGCAATGCAAGGATACGTTGCCATTAGTCAGATTGAGAAAAGTGCGTGTAAAAAAATGCTTTTGTTTACAATATGGTTCCTATTTTTTGCAAATGTGCTCACCGGATCAGTTACAAGCGAAATAGAGTTATTATTTGATCCAAAAACTATTCCTTCAAGGTTAGCTGTTGCGGTGCCTGCACAGGTAAAAACATTACACTTGCAAACATCCATTTTGTAGTGATGATTTTTAACATTGGTTAGAAGGTTCACATTTGTTTCTAAAATAATTACCATAATTGTGTCATTCTGATATCATAAATTCATAGTAGTGTCATATAGATCTAGACTGATTTCTGTTCACTCTTGATAATAAAACCTTCTATTAATTCCAACGAAACTGGTAGACTATGATTGCTGGATAACTTAATCTTTGTAACATAAATTTCTAGAATTGCAAATTAATTCCAACCAAAAATTTGGAAAGGAGTTAATGAAAGAAGAATAGATGGAACTAGAAAACTAATTTAGCTTTATGACAGGAAGATCACCTATAGTGCTATATTGGTATTTATTCAATAAGAAGCTTGTTGACGTAGAAAAAAGTTTTAGATAGAGTTCTAAACAACTATTTAGGTATTTCAAAGATTAAAATATATAGTACTTTTAACAATGTTATAAAAAGGCATGTATGATAATGCATAATAATTAAAATTTCTATAATTATTAGGTTTACATCAAGTATTAGCCATTGATTTTAGTTTCTTTTCTTTACATTAGTGCTAGATGAACTTATTTGCCATGTTCAAGATAAACGACATTGGTGTATACTATTTGCCAACAAATGATAATAGGTGAGGGTGCAAATACAAAAAAAATTTGAAGCTTGAATTGTCGAGATAAACTTTGTTAAGACAAAAAATGGATGGTTAAAACAAGAGAAGCTTCTATGTGATCCGACCAAAGTTGATGAAGATATAAACAATGGATGGTTGAAATGAGAGAAGCTACTGCGTGATCATCATTTATATACCCCTTCGGCTAAGTGTGGGCAGTTAGAAAACATGTATGAAGTTAATATGATAGAGAGGAAAATGCTAAGATAAATTTGTAGGCATGGATTATGTAGGTAGGCACAACAAGTTATCCTTCCATCCAATAACAATGATTTAATTTTTACTAATTGCAGTTTGACATCTGTATCAGTTGCATCAAGAGAATTTAGCTGACAACGAAACTTACCAAATCGTTTACTTGTTTTACAGGCTTCATTTTTCATTGCTTATGTGGTAACATCATGGGCTAGTTTATCTTGGAAACTCACTCGCACAATCCCTCTTATCAGTGATCTCGTCTCAAGGCACTGTTGCAGGAGAAAAGATGACAAATTTGAGATACCATCTATCCCATACTACAGTGAAATACCAAGGATTCTATTATTTGTGCTTCTTGGGCTCACTTACTTTCTTTTAGCTCCAATGATACTGCCATTTATCTTGGTCTTCTTCTGCATCGGTTACATTATCTACAGGAATCAGGTTAATGGCATACTACATGTCCACGCTTTCTCTTAATATAATGTTCCATCTACCACTTTTTTTGTTATATTTTAGCTCTGTGTGCCAATCCACACTATGATAAAACCATAGTTGTCATGTAGAGGTGGTCAGCCAACATCAACAATGGTTACTCTTGTGATAAATGCCAATCTCTATTTCTTCGTTTAAATCGATGAATGAATATTATGATTGATTTCTGGAGTTGGAATTCTTGCAGCTGTTAGATGTTTACCAACCCAAGTATGACACAGGCGGCAGGTTTTGGCCTGTGGTGCATAATTCTACCATCTTCTCTCTAGTACTAATGCATATCATTGCAGTTGGTGTATTTGGACTTAAAAAGCTACCCGTTGCTGCAATCCTAATTGTGCCTCTTCCAGTGCTTACCCTCTTGTTTAACGACTATTGCCGAAAGCGATTTCTTCCTGTTTTCCGCAAATTCTCCGCCGAGGTATGTTCATATTTTGCAAGATCTATTGCTTTTTTCTAGGTGTGCTCTTGTTCTAGTTCAGGCTATAAAATTTACATAAATGATGTTACGACTCAATATTTGAAGATTGAAGCTGATATCTTCCCATTTCAATTTGTTTCGCCCTTAACAGAGGCCATTTTTTTTTCTTGGTAAACTGTATTGGTGTTACTCGATGGTCCTCACATATTTTATTTTCGCTAAAGTACTTTCCTTTCCTAGCAACTTCTTTAACTGAGGAAAACATACTTAGTGTGTCGGGTCTCTTGTTACTTCTAGACTTTGATAAAAAGAGATCGAGAAGATCTGAGCGAGCCAGCAATGGCTGAGTTCTTCGACGAGCTTGTGACTGCATACCGTCATCCAGCATGGCTGCCTATTGATCATTTGAGCTCGGATGGTGAGCATACTTCTCCCTTGCTATCGTGAAAAAGTTCAAGAACTCGATAGAATCCCAGCTACGCATTGGAATGTAGGCTGTCATGGTGTTTATATATGTTTTTCATTTGGGAATTACTGTACTAAACCATGCTACTGTTCATGGTTGGTTGCCATTATGTATAATCATCATGTTATTGTAAACATATTTTTGATTGTCAGTAAGTTGTGCCTTTAGATTATATTTGGTTCTAGATGTAGGAGTTTAGACTTTAGTCCAAGATATATGAACAAAAGAATATTAATAATAATATTTTTTTAAAAAAAAAGGAATTTGAAAATTATAGAAAGAAGTTCTTGAATATTAAAATGCAATTTTATAAAAAGAATGAATTTCGATTGAAAAGTTTATAACTAATTTAGTATGGTGTTTGCTTCTCTCTCTCTCTCTCTTTGAAAATCTAGTATAAAAAGGATAAAAATAAAAAAAATTCTCTTTTTGTAACTAATTAGTTATAACTAATTTTAGTTTTTAAAAATAAAATAACCTTTTAATCATAATAAAAGTAAAATGCTTTCTTTTAAATTTTACATTCCAAATTATGTAAATCGTCAAAGGACTTTTTTTGTTTTAAGAATATCTCTTATTCTAGTAATATGAAAATTTAATTATTTTAATTAAAATTATTATTATATAAAATATTATCAAATCATAATATTCTTTATAAATTTAGTCAAAATTATTTAAATTTTATTAAAATTAATTTAAAATAGTTATTTTAGTATATAATTGTAACTGTTATAATAATATCGAAAAGATTAAATATGCTATGATAAATATTGAAAAGATACAAATTATCCGAGGTAGCAGAGTTGGTATTCAAGTAGAGTTTACTATCAGAGACATATAGTTTGATTCTCGATAGAATTTAACGCCGTCTAATAAGGTGTGTGGAGGTTCATTCAATCCTGTCATTATGGGTATTGCCCCTCCTACTTTTTTATCATCGATTATTAATTTTTTAGGATCTAGGGTTAGAGTTTTGGGTTTAAGGATTTATTTTTTTAATACCAATTATTAACTTTTTAAAAAAAATATATATATATTATACTTTAGGGTTCAAGACTTACTGTATTATTAAGAATCTGACCTCCATACTAATAAATTTTCAATTAAT
>JBAMIB010158750.1:0-13232 GCA_037177415.1 Kaempferia rotunda
AATCAAATTATATATTTACATATTACTTGACTATTGTTATAAAATAATAAAATTTTAGTATTATTATTTTTTTATATTTTAGTTTTCACTATAAATTACTATTTTTTCTGGTTTCTAAACTAATATTCTTAGTAACACAAAATAAATTTAATTAATTATATAAATTATATATAACTGACCGTACAAATCAGATCATATTATAATAAAAATTAGATCGAACCGTAATAAAATGGTTTGCTTTTTAATTAGAGATTTTTAAAATCTCAATAAAAAAAACCTAACCATTGTAAAACCGGACCAAATGACTAATGCCCACGCATGCTGCTCTCACTCTCCCCCGCGCAAGGTTGACTACCATCTTGAGCACGTCGACCCGTCGCTGCCGGACTACGAGTTCGTGGATGAGGGCAGCGACTTATGTCCGGTCAACGGGGGCCCTCGGCGTCGGGATGCGGTCAACGGTCTCGCCGGCGGTGGGGAACCAAGACTAGATGAGGCGGTGGAGGGTGTGGTTGGGTGTGAGTGAGGCAGCGGCATCGGGCGGGAGCTGGAGCTGTATGACGGGGCTTTTGGAGCGGCCGTCGATGAGGAGCCACCGCTCGATGCTACGGCGGTCGTAGGTCATGCCGGTGGCAGCGGTGACAGAGGAACAACCGGGGCACTTCGATCGAAGACGCAGCATCCGTCTGTTGACCCCTCAAAATTTGATTATCGGTCTGGAAGATAATCTAATATTTATCAACATGAATAATTCTTGTTAACTTAATTTTATTATTCTAGAATTTAATATTTGAAAATTCTGACTCGAATAACTAAATTTGACAAAATTGACTCTGTCGTGTGGTTAGATAAAAAAACAGAAGGGTTCAAGTCAAAGTTAAAAAGTCAAAGTATGCTTTATCGTCTCGTCAGTGTTCCCGATTCGCGCCGGCTTTGGTGTTGGAATTGGAATTGGATTTGATGACGGTGCTGACATATGGGTTTCTGGAAAATTTTAGTCTGTACAGTATGTATGGGCGTTATTCCTGGGTCATTATCATAGTTCAGGGTGGACTTAGTCCGAGTGCCTGAACTTTAGATACGACGGTCACGCTCAGGACGGCGCCCACTTGTGTTGTATATGCTAAATTTCCTTTTTTTTTCAACAAAATTCAAATAGATATTTCATTTAAATTAAATTATCCAAAATATCTTGATTTTACGATTTCGGCGGCTAGTTGTTAGTAGTAATTAGTTGTTAGTTTCTATAATAATAATATTATTTTATATTAATTTTACTAATTATAGAGTGATAATTTAGTTAAAATAATATTTAAATTAGTAAAACAAATTAATTGAAATTCATGACACCTATTATATTTCAAATAAATATTATTTGATTATTATATAAAAATTAACAATTACTGTTATAACATATAACAGTTGTTACTAGATTCTACAATAATACCATCTTGTATTAATTTTATTTATTGAAGAATAATATTTTAACGAGTAAAAAAAAACTAAGGAGATTTCACGACACATTTCAAAATAAACATTATTTAGGGGGTGCTTGATAGGCGGGTTTAGGAGACTGGAATGGGAATGAAATCTGTTTCATTCCCATTCTTGATGCTTGATAGACGGGAATAAGAACTCATGTATGAGTTTCATACCCCCAATTTCATAACCCACACCCCCTTAGGTTATCACTAAACCCATTACCCCCTCAATCAAACTCATTACCATTCCGATTCCCAAATATATACCAAGCGCCCCCTTAATTATAATTACCTATGTAAAAGCTAATAGATAACTACTGCAACATACTAATTTTTATAAGATATAACAACTACCCAATAACTTTTGTATAGTATAATAACTATTGTAATTACCAATAGCTGCTAGAACAATACTTAATCAAAAGTATTTTTATGATAAAATTATTAATGATGTGCTCATTCAAAAAAAAAAAATTTAAAAAAAACAGCCATTTAATGTTAAGCGCACTTTTCATTTTTACCAATACAGTTTTTATGTTAAGCTAAAAACTATATTTCAAGCATGTAAATTATTAAAATGTGATTTCTGGTAAAAAAAAAAAAGCATACATAGCAAGTTACTATGCAAGTTGTTAATCCAAGCATGGAACACGACACGTAAAAAAATCACTAGTACTAAAAGAAATGGCTGGGCAACAAAACTCTCCACTATTCAGCACTTGCTCACAATCACATCGTTCCTAAATGGCTGCAAAATACTCTTTGCTGAGTTTAGGATCTGGCTTCATAGACTTCTCTCCAGGCTTCCATCCAGCAGGACAAACTTCATCTGGGTTCTCCTGAACATACTTCAATGCCTGCAAAATATGGGGAATGCGTATGATATTTGAGGTAAAACTTGTCGTAACTTGTATGTAAGATTGATAAAAGTAGTCTAGGTAACCCTCTCTACACTTATTCATCAATCGTCTCGATTTAAAATAAAATACATACCTGGTAGAATCGCCTATTGAACATAATTAGGGTACAAAAGGGACCCCTTCATAACTGTTAAAAATAGTCTGTTTTTTTTTTTTGTCTTGTGCTGTTTTCTTCTTATTACCTGAAGGGTCCTCAAGGTTTCATCTACACTCCTACCAATGGCAAGGTTGTTAATGGTTGAATGTTGAATTACTCCTTCCTTGTCGATGATGAAAAGTCCCCTCAATGCAATACCCTGTGAGAACATGAACAATTAAGTGGGTTAAAAACAGTCCATAATGATTTTATGTGATTTATGTGGTTAATTTTAATTGGCTCATATTGTTTACCTGATCCGGAATCAGAACCCCATAAGATTTTGAGATTGATTTAGTAACATCAGAAATCAACGGATACTTCAGGTCACCCAGTCCCCCTGCTTTTCTGTCTGTCTGGACCCATGCAAGATGGGAGAACTGCAGAGGAGATTCAACAGAGCTAAGAAACAACTCTAGTTTCCAGATTCCACATGGAGGAAGACGTAGATACTGGTAAAATAAATGATGCAATAGTCGACTAGCAAATAAGATCCATGGATGGAAGTAAACATCTTTGTTCTACTGGTATCTCTACCAAAATCCACAATGAAAATCCAACCTTTATGTTTTAACCAATTAAAGATCCAAGTTTTATTTTTTTAGAATCCCTACAATTTGCCTGAAACAGTGAACAACAATTGAGGATGGCGAGTTCATTATTCCAGGTATGTTGTTAATAATATCAACATAAGAGTGTACTCAATTGCTTAGATAACCAAACTAATACATATGAAATAAGATTCAAACTAAAAATCCAACCAATTGTACCCAGCCACTTGTACACTGCCACGTGATGTAGCTGAATGATGCTTTGATACCATTTGATGTAGCATGAAATGCTATCTCACATGAGAAACTCATAAAGAGGAAATATCATTAAATCAAAGAATAAATTAGACAAGAGATCCGAACCTCTTTTACAAATCAAATATAAAGACTAGTTCTTCTCTGAGACAAGGTCTAATTTACCCTAATAATATAACAAAAAAAAAACCAAGTTGGTGCAAGAAGCTCCCGCCAATGCGGGTCCCAGGGAAAGGTATATTGTATGCAGTCTACCCGCTTTGCGAGATGTTGTTCCTGTGATTCGAATCTGTGACCTCTAGGTCACATGACAATAACTTTATCGTTGGGTCAAAACTCCCCTTCTAAAAACGTAACAAACTTCAAAAAAACTTGGACCACTTTTAAAAAGTCACCAAACTTGTAAAAATTTAAAATCCTAATTTTTTTTAAAAATAACACTAAATTTAGCCCAAAACATAGAACTGCATCACCGTGAAAGCCCTAATTCTCACAAGCATAGTGTGAATCAACATTTCCAATAAGTTGAGGTCACAATGAATAATGATCAGACGAGCCTTGAACAGTGATGATATAGGATACCAACTATAGCGATGATATCTGTTTCACAAGAACACACCTATGAATTTTCTAATCTTGATTCTTGACATTTTTAAACTTGATTTAACAAAGAATTTAAGTAAAATAAATAAGGATGTTCTGACACAGACAAGCTAGGGGAAGAAAACAGAAATTAGTAGCAAAAACGATTAAGTTTACTCCACAAAACAAATTTTAAAAACTACTGTCAACTTTACAACAACAGACAAAACTGTATTGATACGAATAAAATAAGTAGCAAAAAATAAACACGATTTTCAAATATCAAAGAGAAAGCACTCTTACCACACTATCAATCGAAACACCTAAGATTTCTGTATTCAACTTTTCAAATTCTACGTAGCGATCACTGAAAGCAGTTATCTCTGTAAATAGAAACAACCATAACACAACATCATCAATCTCAGGATCATTTCCTCTTAGAATGTGAAAATTATATTCAAATATCGAAGAAATTTTAACTTACCAGTTGGACACACGAATGTGAAGTCAAGTGGATAGAAAAACAGGATAACATATTTCTTCCCAAGGTAGTCAGAAAGTTTAACCTACCAGGACAATAAGTTGATTAAAGCTTTTCATAGTCAACTAGTACAAGTTTGGCAAACAACTTGACCAAATAACCATCTTCACAAGTTAGGCTAATGTACATGGTTAGTTTCTTCCGTCATCAATTTATATTAATCACAACCTTTTTTAGTGGTTTGGACAAGAGAAGGGATTATATACAAACTGAAGATATTCATTATTTATTTTAATTGAGATGTCAAAGAATCTGCCAACAGAAATAGCATCTTAATATACTTTTACGAGGTTTTGAATTTTGAAAAAATAAAACTGTTGGATTTCAGGACTCTATCTCTGATCAGTGGATTCTCTTAACCATGTTTAAAATAAGAGCGGGTAGCTAAGGGAAACGTCACTCCAAACAATTGGATAGAGCTCATGCAATTTTAAATAACAGAAAAACACAGATAATGGATACACCGAACAACATTTGCTTACATTAATGAACTCCTGATCAAAAACAGCTTCCGCTTCAAAATCTGGAGACTTATTTCCAACCAATGGCAAATCACCCTGCGAGAAACATCAAACACGAATAAATCTTATACTGACGAAGTATTAGGATTCCGATCCATGCCCATAAAATAAATTAATATCAACCAAAAATTGTCTCGACTCAAGACTAATTGTGAGTGAGTCATCCAACAAACAACAGATCCCGAATCCACACCTCCAAATAAGCATTGGCTGCGAATCTTCTTGATGAAGATCTCATGGAAGAGGAAAATCGGATGGAATAAGGACTGAAGCCCTTGGTCGGCAACCTCAGGAAGCTCGTCGGAAGGGATCGGGAATTCGTGGGACGAGAAGAAGCTGGGGACAACGAAGCCGTCGGGGTTGAAGACCTCGAGGAGACGATGGAGGAGAGGGAGCAATAAGCCATAGCGATATCGAGCCCTTCCGTTCGCTCGCCCTTACCTTCCCTTCCACATTCACTTCGCTCGCGGATAGGAAGAGTGTGGACAACGAAGGAGGGTTTTGAGAATTGTTATTGGATGCATAACGGGTAGGCGGATAATAGAGGCTACAATCCGACCCGATAACTTGGGCTTAGGGAAGTTAAACGGGCCGAAGTCCAATTGATTTCATTTTTTTTAATTTTAATAATGAAAATACCTGGAAATAAATATAGCAAATTCGACTAAATATTATTAGGGCTCACGCCTTCCCTCCACATATTTATCCGAAGTCTGAATGATTTCATTTCCCTCCCTCGCTGCCTCCTCTCGTCGTCTTCTTTTTCTCTGCTTTCTCTTTCCCCTTTCTCGTTGCCGCCTTCCCTCATTCCCACTCTCCGCCTTCCATTTCCCCGCCAGAGCCCTCAGATCTTCGATTCCAACCTCTCGTCTTCGATCTGGTAACTCATCGGCTGGTTGCCATCTCGCCGCCGCCTCCTCGGAATACGAGGCGGAACTAGGGTTTTAGGCCCTCAGATCTCCTACGGTCGGCCATTGTCTAGGTTGATGACCGGCGGTGAGACGGCTGGGAACCGATCGGGACAGGAGCTGGGGCTGATCTTCCAGCCGCCGACGCAGAAATTGGCGTTTGCCTCTTCGAGGCCTCCGTTTTCCTCGCTAGAAGAGTACCACAGGTTCGACGGGTTGCGGGGGGCAGCGGATGAGATGGTCGATGCGCTGGTGATTAAGACTCCCGTGAGTTTCTGGTGGTTGTTTGTTAGTGTCCGTTTCATCCTTAAAATGAACTGAATGACGTCTCGGTTTGGTGATCTATTTGCGTCGTTAATTTTTTATTGCTGGTTTGGAGGGTTTAGATTTTTCACTCGGGAAGCTTTATTCACCGTATTTTTTTTTCTCGTTTTCCAAACTATCTTTCTTTTTTTTCCCCCCTTTTTGAGGTTCTATTTTCCATTTTCGCGTTTCTTTTTGACAATCCTTCGCATTATCATACTATAATCGAATTACAGTATAAAGACTAACCTTTTTTGACGGGTTACGTGACATAATTCTAACACTTGATAGTTTTTTGTATTCTCCAAATTATCTTTTTTTTTCTCTTTTTAAGGTTTGCTGCTCAATTGAACATCTGCATAGTTATCTAGGAACTATAGTTCAGCGAAAATTTGGGTATGATAAAAAAAAGTTATTTTTTCTTTTTTATGGTAAAAGAATTTTTTTTTAAGAATTTTTTTCGCATTATTATACTGCAATCAAATTACAGTATAAAAGACAACTTTTATGATGGGTTACCTAACATAATTCTAACACTTAATAATTCTCTCTCATTTGCAACCTTTAACTTGCCGCACTACTATTGTGTGAGTTGTGAATCCCCGTCAGTGAAATGGAATTGTTTGGTTGCTCACTCTGTCCTTCCAAAGCATGTATCACCACATGTACTGTTCATGCATATTAGTGTATCTATTTGCCTTTAGTAAAACTGAGATCGTAGATGATCTCTGTGATTCACCTAAGTGATATAGGATAAAATTCATTCTGCACTCTTTAGTAATTTGTCATTAACAATTATGAATTGTTGACATATTTGACAATTGAGTTCTTTGTTTTTTCAAGTTTCAAGCTAATTTTATACAGGGCTTCTAAGTTCATCAGATGAACTCCAGGTCAAGGAACTTTTATGGACATATTTAGTTATTACAATCTGCTACCATGTGTACATCTGTATTTATTTCTGGATTGATGATAGTCTTATCAGCTAAACTAAGTAAAATTGAGCTCATCCTCCCATTGAAGTGGTTACATATAAAATCATAATCATCCTGTGCGCTTTTAAATTAACTGGATCAGTGACGGTTCACATGCTACAAAAATTATACCTTCCCCCATGTGTTAGTTGAAACTCATTCTAAATCATGATAAGTTTTTGAATCTTATACCCATAACTACCACCCCTTGTTGATTCTAAGTATATTATATATTTGTCCTAACTTCATTCTTCAAATATCAATTGTACTCACTATCTATGTGTAGTTGAAGCCAAAATTTGTGCCCGAAGATAACGAAATGATAGAGGTAAGTGGATGGACAACCAGCCCTAGATATGCTGGAGGTACTAGTTCTTTACTCACACCAGTATCTCAGAAAGCAAGGAAGGTATACAGTAAGTCCAAGGTTGCGAAGCACAACAAGACTGTCATGCTAACTCCTGCATCAAATGTTGGTGAGTATATATTTTCTTCTAATTATCTGCAAAATATGATTGTATGTAATTTAATTGGTCAGAAGTACTAACAATCATATAGTATGAATAGTTTTAGTACTAATCAATTGTATATTATGAATAGTTTGTTTCCATTTATATTTTCTTTGTCATATGACCAAGTTTTGTTATACTTGAGCAATGGTTTATATTTATTGGAATATTGACATTGTAATTTGTCATTTCAGGTTCACCGTCAAGTGATAGTCTTACTCCAATTAGTTCTTGTCGTTATGATAGCTCCCTAGGTGAATAAACTTATTTCTTTGAAGTCGGTCAAGGTTCATTTGGTATATAATGTAGATCTTAACTGCTTGTAACTTAATTCTTGGAATTTTTTAGGTCTTTTGACGAAAAAGTTTATCAATTTGCTTAAACATGCACAAGATGGTGTCCTTGATTTGAACAAAGCTGCAGAAATATTGAAGGTGGCATAGTTATCTGTAAATTAAACACTTATCTTCTAGCTTTTCTTGAACAAGACATCTGATATACAGGTACAAAAGAGGAGGATTTATGATATCACTAATGTTCTTGAAGGCATTGGGCTCATAGAAAAAAAAATAAAAAATAGAATTCGCTGGAAGTAATCTTCTTCCATCCTTTCCCTTGTATCTTTACTTGTTCTTCTGTTTCTTCTACTAGATTGTTGATTTATGAATACTTGATACTAAATGAGTGACATCTCATGACAGAGGAGTGGATGACTTGGCTCCTGTTGTGGTTGATGGTGATGCTTCAATTTTACAGGTTTCCCACTTGCCACATGTTATTTTCTCTCTGTATTAACTATAGTCATTTGAGCAATTTTCTCATTGTGTTGAAATAATGAAGAACCTTTTTCTAATGTCAATTTAGGCTGAAATTGAGAAATTTACATTGGAGGAGTGCAAATTAGATGATCTTATCAGGTATCTTCTAGTGAAGTTGGACAGTATAATAAAAAAGTGTAGCAATATTATGGCACCCAAGTATTTTGCAGTCAAATGCGAGAAAGATTGAGGGAGCTTACTGAAGAAGAAAGTAACCAGAAGTATGTTTCCAGTTTCTCCATTCATTCATTTTCATTCAAACAATGGAAATTCTTTGCTCCAATAGTCACTTGGTGATTTTTTTTTTGTTCCTCTAGATGGCTTTTTGTCACAGAAGATATCAAAGGCCTTCCATGTTTTCAGGTTTCAATAATTTGCTTGGACATTTTAGTTGATCTGGAAATAGATATGTGTTGCTATAATTAATTTGGGCCATTTTGGACACTGTTGTGCCTTATATGCAGAATGAGACCTTAATAGCAATTAAAGCTCCTCATGGTACTACCCTAGAAGTTCCAGATCCTGATGAGGCAAGTAGAAGCTAGAAAAATTATTCCAAATTCCATAATTTTCTAGTAGACCTTTTTGTTTGTACACATTCTGAGTGTTTTTCTGATTCCTAGTGCAGGCTGGAGAATATCTCCAGAGGAGATACAGAATTGTTCTAAGAAGCACAATGGGTCCAATAGATGTGTATCTTGTTAGGTATCTTGTTCTTTCCCTTTGCAGTCAGTAATCTATAACTTCAAATGGAAGAAACTTGAACGCACATTTTTCCTTACCAATACTTATTTCATATTTGTTGCTTCTTTTTTTCATGATAGTCAATTTGAAGAGAAGTTTGAGGAGATGGGTGGTGTGGAGACACCTCCAAAAGTTCCTCCATCGAATTCTTGTTCTGTTGACTGCTCTACTGCACCTTGTGTTCCAGAAGAGAGCAGAGGAAATGGGATGGAATTTGATACTCAACAAAATGAGAGGATATGGTCTGATGTGAACTTTTCACATGATTTTAGTGGTGGTATGATGAAGATTGTTCCTTCAGATATAGATGTAAGTGTTTTGTGGACGATGCAAAACTGTCACAGTAGTCTTTTATTTGATCCTCCCTTATGCCTAGTCGCAATAGAAGTTGATTGCACTAGAATCTCAAAACTTTCATCCACAGCTGAAGCTATATCTGATTTTCCTGTTTACTTTTTTATTTGTGTTTTTGTCCATTGGTATATTAATTATCTATGTAAATAAGTATTATCATATCATTTTCAATTGATGAGCATGAAGATGGATTACGATAAGTATTTGCTAACTACTTTTAATTTATTTCTCTGCAGACTGAAGCTGATTATTGGCTCCTATCAGAGGCTGATGTTAGCATCACAGACATGTGGAAGACAGCACGTATCCTCTTCAAGATATCAATGTTATTTTATAAAAGAACTTTTGTACTCGTCTAACTCTTAATTGTCCATTTAGAACCTTGACTTGATTCACAGCAGAGGTTCAATGGGACAGCATGGGTAGATTTAACACAGACGACTTCATTACAGATGGTGACACTGCCCCTAGATCTCCGATTCCTTCCTCTGGAGTTGGAATCAAAATCCCTGCTGATGAAAATTCCTCACAGAGATGAGTGCAAGAACCAAGATTTTCATTTTGGTTCGAGCCTTTCAGATTCATCAAGCCCTTCCTACAGAATGCTGAATGCTTCTTGCGTGAGCAATTAAGATCGTCAAGCACATTGTCCTCATGAATGCTAAAATGAAAATGTCCGTAGTTGCATTGGGTTGCATACCATACAGGATGGTCTGCATCCATCCGTTGGCTATTGAGCGACGTTGCAGTAATGTAGTCTCCAACTGTCTAGCTGAATGAGTTGTGCCATGGAAACAGACTATGCTTCTAAGTTATGCATATTGTATCTGATACCTTTGTGTACATGGGATTATGTATCTCTTCCCATGAACGATAAGGTTGGATAGAAAGCTTTTTGTATCTGACTGAATGATTGAAATCCTGATCCAAGTTGAGGCACTAGTGGTGGTGTCAACTGTGTGCAAAGGTGGTGGTTCTGACATCCATCTAGAGGAAGAATTCAACACTAAGAAATAGTAAAAATCTTAGTTCATGTCCAACCTTGAGCTCTGGCCTCTACCTTGCAGTAGACTTGTTTGAACGAATATTCAATTTGATAAGAATTTATTTGTGTTTATTTAATAGTAAATAATAAAATAAATAAGCTTTTTTACACAATTTAATGAAATGATGATTGCCCTTGATTCCACATCCAATAAGACGGTGATTTATTAGTTTTTGTAAAATTAATGGCAGTGTACTTGATTCTTTCAATCTGTTTATATATATATATATATATATATATATGAATTTATAATATTCAATTTCTGTAAAATTGCTTTTCACTCGTTTATGACTATCTTTATTAGATTATTATATCGAAAAGAATAATTATTTTTAATACGTATCATTAATAAGCCAACAAAGTGGTTAACCTAACGACTAACATAAATATGCTAAGTAAGTCAAGTTGGCTAAGTCAAATATATTAAGCAAATTAAATGAGTTGAGTAAATATTTGAATTGATCAAGCAAGAAGGCAGCCAAGTGGATAAACAATAAAAGAATTGAATGTGTTTAACAAATCGAGTAGAACATATAAAACAATTAAAAATCAAATCGAACACACCGAACTGAAGTAATTGGAGTATAACGGTAAATATAACATATATAAAACACAAGTAATAATAGTAAAATGAGATTATTTATTTTAACACTTAACTACTATTTTTATCTCACTCAAATGTTTTTCATCTCTCTTAATATATTTTAATCACACTGATGTTATTACATACATCAACTCCCCCTTTCAAAAATTATCGGAGTTGTTTTGAGTTCAAGCCGATTGAGATTGCTGAGCAAAAATAGAGATTACTGAGGGAAAAAAACAGAGATTGGATTAATCTCAAGTACAAATAAAGATCTTTCAACTGTTTTTATTTTATTTTTAGTTGGCACTATATATCCAATTTACATCGATTAATCTTAAGGGTGACCAGCCCGACACCACAAAAGTTTTCCATCGGCTAGCACATAAATTAGGAAACGCTTTGGGTGACTCATCAACCCTCTGTTCTTAGATCAACCACCCATTAAGGATATTTTAACTTTTTTTTAAGTTGATACCAGGTATCCAGCTTACGCTAATTAATACCGGGAGTGACCTATTCAGCTCCACGGAAATTTCCCATTAGCCACAAGGGAAAATTGAGAAGTGCTCACAACGGGCAGGTCACCATCCCAGTGTTCTTAGGTCAACCATCCATTATGGGAAAAATTCATCCATTAATTCACTGAAACTGGGACATAAATCTTATATGCTGGGAAATTAAGAAGGTGTCCTACCATTGCATCATTCTCCTAGGCCATTTTCAACTTTTTTTTGGATGTTCTTTCAATTTTTTTAAAAAATTTTTAAAATATTTTTTTTAGTTGGCACTAGATATTCAATTTATATTGCCATGGTAAATCAGGAAGCACGCATAGCAAACAGGCTAATAACTCAACATTCTTAAGTTAATCGTTCATTAAGGAAAGTTCATCCGGCTAAGTTGGGATTCGATCCTTAGATACTTGAGAAACAAAGAAGTCGTTATATCGCTGCACTATTGCTCCAGAGCTCTTTCAACTTTATTTTTTAGTTGACGTCATATATCCAGCTTACGTCGACTAATCCTGGGATGATCGATCCGACCCCACAGAAGTTTTCTACCGGTCATTAGAGTAATTCAAGAAGCAATCATAATGGGCGGCCAATCATCTCAATGTTCTTAGGTCATATGTCCATTTAGATAAATTTATATTTTAATTTGTCAAAGTTAAGACTTCATTCTTGAATACATGGGAAATTATGAAGGCGCCTGACTGTTGTATTATTGGCTCGAGGTTTTCTTTCAATTTTTTTTTGGAGTAAAAAGGGTGATATTATTTATCGTAAGTGGTCTAGCATCCTGGTTCTTTGTATAGAAAAAGTAAGATATCTAACTAGATATTTATACTAACTTAAAATTTAAAATCTATTACAACAAATATTTATACATGTATTAACTGCGTCCATTTGAAAGAAGATTCATTTTATTATTTTAGTGGCATCATGTAGATTTATTAAAAATGTTGTTGTTTCATCGTCACTAAGCACTGCTTTATCGAATTAGAGTTGTTTATGCCCCTGAATAATGATACAGTAGTTAGGTCATTCATGTACTTTAAGAATATTGATGAGTTTATGTGAGTACTTTTTGATTTATTTTAATGGTTGATAGAAGACTTTCATGGGATTAGACTGATTATCTCAAGAATTAATCAATTCAAAAACTACATCAACGAGAGACTGTTATGGAATCGAACAGAACATCTCCAGAAACAATCAAAAGCTTAATAATACTTTGAATGAGAATGGACTGAAATTGTTTTTTTTTTTTCATAATTCTTTGAGTCTAGACTTTTTATAATTTAGATATTTAATTTTTCAAACTAATTAATTTTAGAGGGGATTGATTCAATTATATAGAAATTTTTTATTCACCATCATAATAAATTAAAAAGTGCTTAGGAAGATCCATCCGTCATCATTTTTAGAACGGTCATTAATTATCATCTCCAGAGATAGGTTAATTTTCAGGATAAATCTTCAGGGATACTTTTCTTATATATTT
>JBAMIB010159372.1:2013-13227 GCA_037177415.1 Kaempferia rotunda
ACAGGAGGAGGGGAAAATTCTCATTGGAAACATTTCCACTTTTTGTTTTTTTTACTATATATCATAAAAGAGAGTGCCAAATATCATTATATAAGGCTTAGGCTTAGGCTTAGTGTTCAATAACCAGATGTCATGAGTCATCATCTGGGAACCAACATTTGAAGCAGCAGAAGCAATGGAACTTCAAAATCTTATTAATCTTTCACAATTGTTTCATACCTTTCCATCTCTCTCAATCAGATTGAACTTCAAATATTTACCTAAAGTAATATAAGTGATTCTATAAAAGTTTTGGAAGGTCAATCTCTAGGGTAGGGCCTAGATGAGAGATATTGAATTCCAATCAATATAAAAGATTTTTCATGAGCAACAACTGATCTTTCAATCTTTCACCAGGTTGCTCTCCAACGTGAGCTATTAGTAGAATTCTGATTTTTCTAGTGTTGCTAATTTGACAAGAAAAGATTCAGTACTGAGAATGTTCAAAAATGTCGGGGAAAAAGACAAATCCACAACTGCATACGTGTAGTGTGCTTTGCTGTTTTTCACTTAAACACACAGAGAAAAAACCAAAAAACAGAACACTTTCGAAAATGCAAAGGGAAATAGAGAAGTGCAGCCATTTGCATAAGCAGTAATCCTTTCCTCCTCTAGCTATTCCTATATGTGATAATGAAACATGACCAACAATTGATCCTTCCTAGCAATCAGTCTTTTCCCAAACAACTGAGTTCTTTTAGTTCTTTCAACAAGATAAAAACTAAAAATAAATCTAGATCAGTCACTTCCTGAAATTTATCCACGAAAATATTTGAAACTAAAGGTATTTGTTTCAAGAAAAACAACATACATGTCTAAAACAAATTTCCGACAAAAACTCCTACAGGGAAAATAAAATATTTTCCCTCGTTTGGCTGGTTAATATATTCCTTTGCTTCCCTTTCCCAATTGATCAAGGGGTTCAATTGAATTCCACATTGATACACACCTGTTCTGCTTGGCCAAGCCCTGGCTAATACATGATTGCTTTGCTGAATTGAGCTTCTGCTCAATTCTTGCTTAGCCCACCAGATCAACCAATAAGATAGCTCGATCCAACTCACTTCGGCTTGAGGGAGCTCATGAGAGACAGCTGGGAGCTCTGCTTCTAGGCAGTCCAATTTGATCAAGTGAAAGAGCAGCTCGATTTGTGCATACTCAACCTTGAGGGAACTTGTGAGAGGCAGCACCCCAATACCTACTCCGCTGAGTGAGCTTGTGACTGGGCACCAAGACCTATGGAATTACGGAGGTGCACAAGATCAAGCTCTAGCTCACCAAGAACTCTGTCATGGTGGATGTTTCCAAAGGGGGAAGATAGGGGTGTTAGAAGGGATAAAGGCGGTGGTGCCAATGACTCACCTGAGAAAATGATTTCCATTTGGAATATTTCCTGATGCACCAGACACAGGAAACCGAAAAATATTTTTAAAAAAATATTTTCCAGAAGACAAATGTACCCAATATATCAACACCAATGAATTTTCAGGTGTAAATAGATTAATTCTAGGAGGAAGTGAGATAAAAGCTACTGAAAACAGTTCTTTGCATGATATCAAAATATAACAACAACCAAACCTTATCCCATTAGGGGGAGTCAGCTATATTTTCATGATATCAAAATAAGCTATAAACATCTCCAAAGCCCATATATTCCAATTCTCAAGGTCAATTGACTTTATCAATGTTTATTTACAAAGACCCAATTAAGTTGCATTGATAAAATATGCAACCATTACCATCTCAGAAAAAAAAAAGATTAAAAGATTCAGAACTATAAAATTGATGTGACACTAGGTCGTGACAACCAAGGAAAGAATGATACAAGAATACCACCAAATATAAACATAAGATGGTATCAGATAATTGCATGATGCAAGATAAGCTTGGAATTTGAATCAAGAACATTCAGAAGCATATTACCATGTTTCGAAGAAGTACAACACGAGTGGGTGGGCCATTGAGATTAGCACTTTTCACCTTCTTCTCAGATTTAGGCTCACTAGCATTAACAATCACCCCAGCTCGTCTGTCAGTCTTTTTAGCCATCAAAGGAGTAGTAATACCCTGTTCCTGCTTGCCAAGTCCTTGGCCTTCTTTCCAGCCCATCTTTGCCATCATCCTCTGTGCAGCAGTCATGTGGCCACCAACACCAATTCCCAATCCAGCAGTCGTTGATTTTCCAATGCTAAATCCATCTCCACTTGAAGGTGGAGAAGGTGACCTAGGAGTAACTCCTTCGCTCTTGGCAGCACGCCTTTTCCAAGCCTCTTCACCAGATATACTCAGTGTTGAGGACCTTGATCGATAACCATTCTCTTCTTTCTCTGCAGCTTCCCGTTCCCTTTGTTCCCGCTCTCTATCCCTTTCCTCCTCTTCCCGGCGCCGCCTGTCTAGCTCTCGTTTCATTTCCACCTCTGCAGCTTTTCTCTTCTTCTCTCTCCTATAATCTTCATAATCATTTGGCCTAGCAGGATCATACTCCTCTAAGACCGTTGATGTCACCCCAGCAAGAGCTGGCTGAAAGGATGGGGCTTTACCACCATTTTCTGACAAATTTAAGGGGGCGGAAGCACTCAATTCCTTCACTTGTGGAGTGAGTGAACTTTTAGCTTTCATATGTGACTGTTGGTTCTTCAAAACAGATTGAGGTTGGAGAATGATTGACTGCTTTCGCAATGTGGGTGGTGCCATCTTTGCACTGCTTGACCAAACAGATGAACTGCTGCTTCTCTCCTCATCGGCTGTTGAAGGAGGGGGGAGGTCTCCATAGAGTCCACCCAACATTTCTTTTCAACTCACAGAAATGGCACAGAGTTTAAGTTGTTCAAGTTGAAACCTGAAAAACACGTCAACTAACAAAATCATACACCAATTGCCACAAAACTAACAACAAATTGTGAAAAAATTTAATTCTAAAAACAAAATCAATTTTCACTTTCCGTATTAATGATAATGCCAATCGAATTCATCCCATCGCCACTCGGTTACAGTTAGAGCATTATTTGGTATTCATTGGTCAGAATAGATCAATGAACAATTGCGATGCAAGGGCTTCCTTCCCAATCCTATCTTAACTACTAATCTTCAAGCATTCGAATTGTTAAAATCAACAGAAGCGCAACGAAGTGATATACCCCTAAAATTACAAGAAAGATGTACTTTTAACGAGGTAAAATAAAGGAAACCTACTAAAGCACGGAATGCATAACAGATGAGGACTTGGACAATATCGAAAGAAAAATCTTTGCCACACTTCCCCAGGATTTAAAGGAAGGTTCACCTAACAAGATGGAGAGGAATGGAGAAACCGATTTAGGGTTTAACGGAAAATCCGATGTATGAATTAGACAAAGAACCGAGGGTAGGAAATTTTTGACATAAAAAAACACCTGCTAGGGCTCGTTCGTCGGCAGGATGTTCTTCTACCGTTGCAGGCGACGTCAAGCGAGATCGAGACGGGCAAGGGACGGCAAGAGAGAAGAGCGAGCAGGGGACGGTGATTGATGGGTAGCAGAAGTGTTCCCGAAGGGCACGATTACATTTCTGCCACCGATGTGGAATTTATACGAATTTGGAAATTCCTAAAATAAGTAAATGAATAAATTTAAATAAATATAGCAATTATCTTTAATACGCCCTTCTGTTTTAAATAATTAATATAACTTTTTTTTTCAAAAAATCATTTGAAAGGTATATATTTAGCATTTAGCTTATTAATTTTGAAAACTTTGATACAATTTTTAAAATTAATTTTTCTATATAAAATATGTATCCCTTCTGGTGTTCTTAATCCAATGAATTCACAATCGATAATTAAAAAAGAGAAAAATTGACAACTTTTTTTTTATTGCCAATGAAGAAAATTTTCGAATTCTATTGTTGATCATCATCAACTTTGTTTAAAATATAGTTTTTAATATTATATTTTTTTTCTCCACCTTCATTCATCATCCTTATTCTTCTCTATCAAACTTGTGATGGTCAAATTCAATCACTTAAACATGATTTCATCCCCACTATAATGTCTCACATCATCCTTCCTTAATCTCTGGCAGACCTAGATCAATAGAGTTACATCAGTTTGGTTACACCAAGCCAAGTTTCACAGGCTGAGTGCATTCTACCAACACGATTTCATTCACACAAATGTAACAAAAGTAAACTTAGCTTAAACCTTTAGCTCAACACGTCAAAACATCTTAATTAAATACGACTACTATGACACAATTGCACTATAACTAGCTCATTGTCGTGCTCTCTCTAATGGCTTGTTTACCATGGAGGGAGAATAAAAAGAGATGGATCATTAGTAGGGTAAAAGATCCATGGTGAAGAAAGAGGAGGAAGCTCGCAATGAGAGGAAGAGACAGGCACTACAAGCTCAAAGTGTGCGACATGCAATGCAAAAACCAAACACAATGCTTCAATGCTCGTGTTTTGCATGCACATATTCACACATCTATATTCATATAGTCAAGCAATAAGTCCCCTCCGAGCAGTGCAATGGTTAAAACATAAAAGGTTGTCACATAAAGTATTGAGGTCGAAATTCAACGTGTCCGAGTATACCTTCTCATACCTTGACCATTTACACTAATGACTAGTAGTCACCCGTGATTTACCTCCTCAGTGTTAGTTTATGGACGAATTGACAAGGAAGCTGGAGCAAGTGAATGGTCTTTTACCACGTAGAGACAGGCATCAATCATTATACATTATCGTCACTGCTTGCTCAATACAACTAAAATTGTAGAACGTTATGCATTCCCTATAGGTTAGGCAAGTTTGCAAGGAAAACACTCAAAATGTACTACTATTTTTAAGGGCCTTCCTTCGCCCTAATAAATGGATTCCCTCTTGTTATTAGATCTTCTCCACCTCTACTTTGCTCTAAAGAGTTCCAATGCTTCAAATGTCACTGAACTGTAACTACTTATGCACATCTTAATGAGAAAAAGTCCAAGTCTTACTCAACCTAGATTTATTTTATTCAAAGGTATACCTACCCAATAGAGAGTGAGCCGGCAACTTAAGACTTGGCTTGACGACCAAACAACATTAGTCGATAATGACAATACTAAAAGAAGCACATCTAATAGACCCAAAAGGGTGAGACTAGAATACTACGCTCTATTAATTCAAGCCATTGTTTACCGACAAGCTGACGGGCAAGACCAGAACCAGTCAGATCTATTTCAATAGATATCATCCAACAAAAACAAGGCTCCATTTTAACTGTTGTTGATTTCATTGTAATGTTTGTGAGCCATCAAGGCACCCCAACCCTTGTTCTGATCCTATTCCTATGGGAAAAAATTCTTTATTTTTACACAATCATGAAAATTGATATTTTATGCAAATTTATCGGGAAATGGTGTAACTACGCGGCAAAACTGAGAATAACAAGTTTAAAAACAGAATAAAAAAGTAAACAACTTCCACCCAAGTATAGGCTTTTCTCGGCATAATATATAGCAGAATACATAGGGAGCATTGGGGTATAATAATTTCAGTCAGATGTATAGCTAAACAAACTCTGTTTACCCTTGCAACCTCAAACTAAGATCACTAAAGCAAACCTGATCGACAAAAATCAACCACAGCAAAACCACTTGCGCTGCACCAAATTAATTAGAGAGATTAGTGAAGTGATGCTGCAAAACACTCAATTCGAATCTAAACAATTTCAAATGAATGGATAATTTTTTCAGTTGATTGTTTAAAGCTAAATTGGCCAAAGAGAAAAACAATCAGAAGAGAAATAAGATGAGAAGCATACGCTTTTTGGTTGATACTGATAGGCACCATCGTGGTGCAAATCACCTCCGTCATTTCTAGTTGGTGTGGCTCCGGAGTTACTACCTGTTTTCTTTTCATCTCGGGCTTTGTTGAATATGACAGTGAAGCCTTCTGCTGAGGCAGGATTGTTCACATCCCACTCTCCGAACTTGGGTAGTGGTTGGCCCTTATCCTGATTGTGATAAAGGAAATTCTTAACAGCCCTTGGATTGATATAAAACCATCAAAGACATGAAAAAGAAAAACTATGAAGAGGGAAGAAAAAGCAACTGCAACAAGCCAGTGATGGTCTAGTTAAGTGTACCTATTAGTAGTGATATGGGTCGCATACAGTAAAATGAAAGGATAAAATTTAAATAGCTAGTCCCAATAATCAGGACAAACATGATAGCACTGATGATCTACCCTAATGTAGAAGCAATATATGGATATGAGTAGGATCACCTGCAATCAATCATATACATGGATATCAATAAGTTGCAATTACTTAAAGTTCCATTGCTTGAATATTATTGATGCAGTTTGAAAATTTGGGATCACTTTAAAAAGTTCTATTAAAATTTTAGAAATTTAAGATTCTATAAATTCTTTCGTTTTAAAGAGTTCTCAAAGGTTAAAGATTAGTTAGATATTTTATTCTTATTTCTAGTCTATAAAAGAGGTTGCTCTCGCGGGTTGACACAGTTGGTAACTGCATGAGTAAAAAGGATAGTCCGGTATATAAAGCTCTCGCCATGCAGGGTCCCAGGAAAGGATCCATTGTACGCAGTCTTACCATGCTTTTTTGCAAGAGGCTGTTTCCAGGATTCGAACCCGTGACCTCTAGGTCATAAGGTAATAACTGTACCGTTAGGCCAAAGCTCCTCTTCATGAGTGTTTGCCCAAATATGTCTGAGTCAATTCCCAAAAGATGCAAAATGCTTCGTAGGGTGCATGACCTTTCGCATGTAAATCCTGTTACGCTAGGGCAAAATGTCGTCCCCAACGTGATTTACCTGTGGACCGACGATACTAGACCGCTTGGAGTGAGCAATATCACCTTTTGCTCCAGTAGTCTATAAAAGAGGTTAAAATCTCATATATTAAATCACTTTTTAGTTTTATATTAACTTTCTCATTGTTGAGTTTGAGGAGTTAGAATTTTATGGTGTGAATTTTTGTGCTACATTAATTGGTATTAGAGTTGAATTTCTAATTTGGTTTTATTTTCATCTACAATCCCTATTTCATCCTATTGGTGATTCAGCAGCATTCACACCCTCAATTAGATTCCTTCTATGTGAGGTTAAACTCCTCCCATACTAGTTCAAATTACTGGGTTACCAATTCATGTTCCTTTCACATAATCAACCTAACATACCCTATCGCTCCAAGCATAGGTTGCTGCCCATGAGTCCCTTATTCATCAACACCCACATCGGCTTCACCACTACTCTCATTAGTGTTGTTGCTTGTTGAGTGTGTTCACACTCACTCTTGCGTGGACAACGGGGGTATCCAAGTTCAATAGGGGTCTCATCTCTCAAAGTGTCGCTCTACTCCTGCACACAAAAGAGACTCACGCCAAGCCTGCCACTTCTGTTGCTAGAAGCTAGGATCACCAACACCTTATTAGCTTCTCACTCACGCACAACTATCTGTAAATCTGAACACACCTTGTCCCTTATGTGCTTGCCTTGTCCTTATTGTCTCCACGCCACAAAGATCCAACTGCACCTAAACCCCATCTATTTTGATTGCTAATGGGACAAAAGCAAATTCCCATGATAATCGCTTTGCCTTGCCCTAAGTATGCATTGTAGGCAATGCCAACCTTAGGCCAAACTCACAATCCTAGTACTCAACCACCCAAAATATTGTGGTCACCTCGACCGATCACACCTCCTAGATTCCTCCCCTACTAATCTCTGTACATTGTAGGCCACAACACTACTTGGGCCCGACTTATATTGCATCCTTCCACAATATCTGCTCAAATACAAGTTCATGTTTCTTTCACAGAATCAACCTAGCCTAGCTCATTTCTCCATCACTAGGTTGTTGCTTGTGAGTCCCTTATTCATCAACACCCAAATCAGCTTCACCACATCACTGATAAGTATTGCTGCTTGTTGAGTGCATCCATGCTCACTCCTATGTGGCCAATGGGGCATCCAAGTTCAATCGGGATCTCAGTTCTCAGTGCATTGCCCTACTCCTCCTACACACAAAAGAGGCTCACACCAAGTTGGACACCTTTGTTGTGACATCTAAAGCTAGGAGTTACCAACAATAGATTAGCTTCTTGCTCACGCACAACTATCAGCAAACCAAAATCCACCTTATCACTTATGTGCTCACTTTACCCTAATCATCTCCACACTGCATTGACCAGATCACACCTAGCCCCACCTATTCCAACTGTCAATGGAACAAAGTAGTTCCCCACCATAATCACTGTGCCTTGAGTATGCATCATAGGCAATGTCAACCTCGAGCTAAACTAACAATCCAAAACTCAACCACCCACAATTGATATTGCCATCGCCTTCACGAGTCATGCCTCCTAGATCCCTCTTCTACAAATATCTCTAAATCATAGGCCAAGACGCTGCTCAAGCTCGACTGATACAACATCCTTCCACAATGTTGGGTCAACATCAACACGGGAGGGAGATTTATTAATCGCTCTAGCATCCTTTCAAAATAAAAAAACATCTTGAGCAGTGGCCACTTTCGGAGAAAAATTAGTAGGATATTAGATGTTGTCCAAGCTTCGAATCTTGTCCAAGAACATTGCAAAGGACGTAATTGCACCCTAGAGTCACAAGACTATTGGATCTAAAATACAAGCGTGAATGGATCCAACAGGAATCAGAATTGTAAAATTGCAATGAGGAGACATCGAGAGCAAGGTTCAAACAAGTTCATTATAAGACAAGGCTCACATCATCCCTGTAATTGTGTTTTCTTTCTATTTAGAAATTTACTTTTATTTACTTTGTTGGTACTTTAAAATGTTTAGTTTCGCTCAAAAAAATTTATCCTTTAAAATTTTAAAACTATCATCATGTGTTTCTTTTTGCCCTACTTTAATCATCATATATCATTTTAGAAAAGGCAAAAAATACCATCACATAAGAGGGACCACTACTACCACCAATACATGAGAGTGAGTGAAGCTTTTAAAAATTACACTTATATGGAGGATAAGCTTAAATTTATGAGAACTAAGATGGATCATCCAAAATATTTATATGAACTCAAAGCTTCATGGATAAAAGAAACACCCATTGACAATCAAATTACCCTATTTTTAGATAAACGTTGTCATTTTCTTAAAAATGATAATCTAATATAAGCCTAGACAAACCTATTTTTGTCTAAAGAATGGTCCCTAATATATTTTTTGATTAGTTAATTGAAATTTTTTCAAAAAACTATTTTGTCTATCATCATATGACCCTTATAAATGAGCACAATTTGATAAATACAATAACATTGTTGTTGAAATTTTTTTTTTACAAAGTATTCAAGCAAATTTAGATCTACATAGAAACCAACCTATTGAGCATTAGCCTAAAATGAAAAGTACACTTAATTTGGATAATCAGCTTGTCTATATCTGGACCACAATCTCCTAAAAAATAAAAGCAAGAATCAAGTAAAATAATTTTTGTTCACATATTATAAAAGTTAAAATCCGTATTACAGCGTCAATGCAACATAAGAAAATTGTTTCTGATGAATAGATGAAGATTACACACTAACAATGCATGCAGTTATTCAAAAACAATTACAAAAATCTGTATTACAGTGTCAATGCAACATAAGAAAATTGTTTCTGATGAATAGATGGAGATTACACACTAACAATGCATGCAGTTATTCAAAAACAATTACAAAAATACATATTACAGTGTCAATGCAACATAAGAAAATTGTTTCTAATGAATAGATGGAGATTACACACTAACAATGCATGCAGTTATTCAAAAACAATTACAAAAATGTGGTACAGGAGTAGCAGATTTTGTTTGTACTATCCAACATGTAAGTAGATTCAAAAAGGGAAAGATAGTCCAAGTTGCGTGTATACAATAGTAGCTCATCGATTTGATTAACCCCACATTTGTGGTCTATGTTTCAGTATACAAGCAACAGTCCAGCCATTAACATTTAGGGTGGGATTATGTTAATATAAAGGAGGAAGAGGAGGAAAAAGGCACAAAATTGCACATGAATGATGGAGTATTTACCTCTTCCTCTTCCTCTCCCTCCTACTAATTTCCCAACCAGGTAATTCCAGCCTTAAGAAATGAACGTACCTTGTATGTAATAAAGTGAGATCATCTAGAAAATGGTATCAAATCAACAACCAAACATTGACGTAATTGTTTGGGAGATCTGTTATTCTGGCGTATTGTATATTGGAGTTCTCAAGATCTCTAGAAATTAAAGTGAGTTAACTAATCAGAGTAAGGTCACTCACATTTTGATATATTTTTAAAGTAGCAAAATATAATTGGTCCCTGCTAAAGAAAAAGAGGAATCGAATTAAGATAGAAGAAAAATGACCTAATTCAAGGTGGCAACTATGATGCTCAGAGAAATTCAAGTATAAAACTTGAAAACCTTTCTAAGTTTAAAAACCCAGGAGAGTTAATATTTCCATCGTTCACTCCAATTGGAGATTTAAGATCTTCCCAGAGAGAGAGAGAGAAACAACTTCTCAAACTAAAATCAGGATTCACCACGGTAAGCAAATTCAAATTCAATTTTAAAGTGAGCAATCACTATACAATGATAACTTCTACGTAATGAAAGGGAAAAACCAACTTCCCTAATCTATCAACGGGAAACACATCTCCATTCTCCAGCAACGGCTTCTGGATCCCTAATTATCTTGTCAAACGAACTGCGATCCATGGATTGCAAACAAAAAAAAACAGTAGGGCTATCCGTCGTAGAATTGAGTTCATGAGTAGCAGATCGAAAGGCAAAGGAGATTGCTTACCGAAGCCATGATCAGGTAGCAGGCTAGCAGTAACCGGGAAGACCACGAGCGACTCCTTCTCACTGGCTGCTCTCTCTTCTACTCTCGCAGGCCTCGCCAGGTATTTATGGGCCTAGGTTTGAAGTGGGGCCCGAGAAGTCATATCATGGGAATTGAGAGCATGTTTCTTTAAATATTCCTAAATTTTAAATTTTCACACAGTTGGAAATGATGAATATGGGAATATTAGAGATTATCGAACAAAAAATTATGGACAAAATTTGATGATTTCAACGTAGAACCACAGACATTGAGAAAAATATTTGCTCACATTATTAATGCCCTTACAACCAATCATCTCGAGGGTACAAATTTCGATGCCGGCTATCCGTGCGGAG